>JAHZNH010000710.1:0-12001 GCA_027744355.1 Tyrannoseira gladiata
ATTACGATTAGGAACTCGAGCCCATCTCTTTTACATGCTCCATCACTTTGGCCATTCTTCGAAAAAATGAGAGTCTAATTCCATTATTTTTCTGGGGGAATGGCAATAGTGCGATAAGCAACAGTTTTTTTCTGAATGAGTAAATCCCATTAAAAAAAACTTTCCTTTTTTCTGCTGATATTCTTTAAAAACAAAAGGAAAGAAGAAGTTCTCCTGACTTCATTCAGTGCGGAGTTTAAATAATGTGTTACGACACGAGCACTCATGTTTCCGATAAAGGTGAAGCTGCTTATTAATCATCTTTGGTTGGACGGGCTAAAATATTCATTTCGTGGGAGGTGGCGTGAGTGAGCGAGCTCCAGAAAAAAAAGTATGTGTGTAGGGTGGATTCCACCGGAGGGAAAGTCAGACATTACGCAGCCCTATCAGGATTCGGAGATTAATACGTAAGTTACACATTTGTTTCTGGCGGTGGCACGTCTCACTTTATTGCATTATTCAATAGGAAAACTATTCGAAACATATTATTATTGTTGGGAGTGGAACTTCTACTCCGGTACGCTCGGAACATTTAGAAGTGATCACGATCATCATCAACTATGGATGGTCTATTCTGACATCAACTAATTCCAGCGAGCATGAGGTGAATAGCATTAAAGTGAAGCGAAACGAAGCCAAGTTTTTGTTTCCAAAGAAGAGGATCGAGTGAGAGAGAGAGAAAAAAAAGTAAACGAGTCAGAGTCGGAGTGAGTGAGTGAGGGAGCAAAACAGAGAAAACCCTCATCCTATTCATTTCCTCGTTAATTGTGCAATTCCAAGTGTTCACATACCAATCTGGAAGTAGATTAATTACGACGAAGGAAAACTTTTCTAACTTGGTTGGTTGGTCGGCTCGTCGGTTCCTTTGGTTTGGTCTGGCCTAGCTTTTGGTCTGGACTGGCTTGGCTTGGCTTGGCGAGGGGGAGAGAAATGAACGGATGTTATAGGATCCGCAGGAAAAGAAGTAATGGAATCAGGCATGAAGAACTTGCGATATCGAACTGAACGTAAATTATAAATACCACTCACACGAAACCCACGTATATTCATTCATTCATACCTCCACAGCAGAAAAATACATACGTGTTATAGGGACTTGGTCTGGTCTCTTCTCCTTTTCCCCAAGCATAGATAGACCTGTGAGAGTGCTATCTAATAGTCAAAAAGCTTAACTTTTATCGGCATTGATGGTTTGGTTTTGTTCTTCCCATCTACGACGAGAAAGAGAGAAAAAAAATTTCTCTTCCCCGGTACAAGTTACTACTACTGCTTACTACAACTTGCAAATATTCCATGATGATGATAAAATAAACCACATATTTCGAATATATGAACTATGTAGGAGAAAATTGGAGTGGTGGTGGTGGTGGAGGTATTGGTAGTGTAGTAGTGCCTCATCCCCGAGAACTGCTAATAATATATTATTTGTTACAAATATCTTTTTACTCTCTCTCCCTCCTCCCCGATAAAACGCTTTCCTTGTGAAGTGTTTGACGTATACGTAAAAGGCACCAAGCAGCCAACCAACTTTTTTTCTAGGAGAAACGAGAATACTGGTGAAAATGAAGGAGGGAGAAAGGACCAGGCCAGGCCAAGCCAAGCCAAGCCAAACGAAACCACATCCATCCTTTATTTTTTTCTAATAGTCTCAGGGAAAAAGGGAGAGAAAGGTATTACTTGTTCGATGCAGGACGACGACTAATTCCACGTTTCAATATTGCTTTCATTCGGTCGGACCAGGTCACATATTTCATCATCATCAACCCCAATATTTTATGACCAGGACGAGACAATCCAGGAGAAAATGGGAAAATCGAGTAGTACATTTCCACCTACCTGTATATACTACTCCCACGGCCACCACGATTACTTACCACCTCCATCTTCAACTACTGTACTGTCGTCACCCTCAGAAAAAAAATCACACTTCAGAAATATCACTGGTCTCGGGTTCCTTGTTTCGTCTGCCCCCAAAAATTACGGTGGCGGTGGGATGTGCGATACCTCCATAATTTAGCGAGTAGGTAAGTATTGATGTTGGATGGTATTGAGTAATACTGAGGTGGCTGGAATAACAGAGGAGGTCGCTTACTAATACTTAGAGTTGTCCAAATATATATATATATATTTTTTTTGTGACAATTGGTGAATCATAGTCTTATGCAGTTGAGTCGGCTGACTATTCATTTGGCTTGGCAGTTAGTCTCTTTATTCCTTCAAAAAAATTGCAGTAGTGGCTGATACCAATCAATGAGTAATGTCCATGTGTCACTCTTCCCTTTTCTATTTTTATTAAATAGCCTTTGCCGGCGTCTCCAACGAGGAGGTAGAACGTACATACGTGCACGCATTTATTACGCTCTCCCATTTCGCGTTTCCATTCTCCTCCCATGATGTGTAATGTAGTAATGCAACATTATTTCACGTCCTTCTCTTCACAGCCAAACTCAACCCAGCTCTACTCTGCTCATTCCACGTTGGCCTCTTGGTCTGCCTTACCATTAACTACTGCGACTACTACTACTACTACTATTACGAATGACACAATTCTCTCCAGGAAAAACATTTCCCTCCATTAATTTACCTAGCTCATTTATTCATTTCAAAAGTTTCCAGCTCACTCGATCTATCCATCCATCCATCCAGCGAGCAAGCCATCCCTTCACCTTTTTTTCCTCCCTTTTTTCTGCTGGAATGTGCACACCACAGTTATAGTGCGTGTGTGTGTGAATGTCTCTCACTCTCATTCCACGGAAAAGAGCAGAGCAGACCGAGAGTGTGAAACGGGAGTAAATGAAGCTCAAGCTTGAAATTGCTGGGTAAGCATAAAGCAATCTATAATGTGAATGCGAAAGCCAATCAAGTTTGGCTGCTCAACCTAAAGTTGGATTAGATAAAGGGAAGTTTTTCGACTTCCTCCTACCTCCATTTTTTTGCCGACTTTCGTCTCCCCCGAACCTGATCTGGAATGGTATGGTGGATAGAAACTGGGAAAATGTGAGCGAGCACGTTATCATCATCATCATCATCATTTTCCCCGGCGAAAATATTTTTTTTCGTTTTTTAACTACAAACGCCACACCAAAAGCATATAGTCCTAAATGCTATGTTCGCCTTAAAGGTTTCTCGAAAAAAATCATGCCTACTTGGCATTTTCCGTGTTGATTTACTTTATCATTAACTACGGGCAACTTACTAGTCACACTTTCGGGTTTCCTGCTTACTCGCCTAAAACTCACTTTAATTCAAGTTGATGTCGCCTCTCACTCATTCTGAACTTTAAAAACAAGAAAAGGAGATTGTTGCTCAGGTAGAGTATACCTTTATAAGCAGGACTATGCTTTAGCCGCATGACTGACTGCCTGGTTAAGTTGGTGGCAAAGGGAAAGTGGTGGTGGCTAATATCTCGTTCTACAAACTTTTTTCTGCCTCATTGTTCACGGAGATTCATTAATGCCGATAAGTTTCATATCGGGGTGGAGTGAGATTTACACATTTCTTATTTTAAGGGCCACCCTAGTTCATAACTCTTGTGAGATCAGATCACGCTATTCTGCACACCACCACCACCACCTGGAACAGATTTTATACTGTGGCTTTTCCCAGCAAGTTTCGCATGGAGAGTGGAGACCCTAAGCTAAATAGGTAACATATTTTGTGCTGATCTCCAGTTCATATTTCTTCCGTAACCATGTCAACTTTTCAGTGAGCCAAGCCAAGGCAAGTCAAGTTGTTAAGCCAAGACTAAATATCTCATATCACATTTTCCACGGTGAAAAATTCATCAAAGAGCGGGGCACCCATTCATTGCCCCACTCCACAAGGAGTATGCCTTCGTGACGGTGAGGTGGAAAGAGAAGACTTTCATGTACATATTTATTTCTGCCAAATAACAATTTTGAGGAATCAAAGACGCACAATAATTCAAGTAATTGAATGGCTGGCACGGTTGTGCAGGTACGCAGAAGAGAGGGTTAAATAACAGCATTATTAATGAAAAAAGGTTGCCTTGTGACAACACACCACCGACCTCCTCTCCTATCCTCCGGTCTCCATGACTTTCTCACTGGTCGGGTACGACACGATGAAAGGAATAAAAACGTTAGAAGTGAGTCCACATGTGGAAAATCTGATAAAGGTAGCAGGTACGCAGAAGAGAGGGTTAAATAACAGCATTATTAATGAAAAAAGGTTGCCTTGTGACAACACACCACCGACCTCTTCTCCTTTCCTCCGGTCTCCATGACTTTCTCACTGGTCGGGTACGACACGATGAAAGGAATAAAAACGTTGGAAGTGAGTCCACATGTGGAAAATCTGATAAAGGTTTGCCTTCTTCTCCTCACCAAATAAAGGTCTAGGGGCATGCTCCAATATTCAGTCTCCGCATCATCTTTGTGTACGGCTTCGCGTTCGGAATTAGGCAGTATAAAGGTTTGCCTTCTTCTCACCAAATAAAGGTCTAGGGGCATGCTCCAATATTCAGTCTCCGCATCATCTTTGTGTACGGCTTCGCGTTCGGAATTAGGCAGTGATCGCTCGTGACTCCTGAAAGCCGAGAGGAAATAAGAATGCCTATATATCCGAAAATCCTTCACACTCTCCGGTCTCACCCACTCACTTGCTCAGTCACAAACCCAGCTCGTGTTTGATTTTTCCCTGATTTCAAACTCAAACTCGAATACATATTTTTTTTCACTCAAGTGGGGCGGTAGTCTCGGAACGGTGGTGATGGTGGAACCTTTCATGTTTGTCATTAGCTGTTTCTCAGAGGAGTAAGTATGTAGTAGCAGTAGTGGTGGTAGTAATAGAAAATACTTGTTTGCATTTTAACGGCTTGCACTGATATGGATGATTAACGATAAGTATGGAACTCCGCTCCCCGAACAAAATGAGCCTTTGCTTGCTTCCTGTCAACAAGAACCGGGGCTAATGGATGAAACGACAGTGCTTTGAAGTAAATTATTGCTTTGATTGAAATCACATCGGAAGAAAAGAAAATAGTTTTAAAGGACGACGAGCGAGGAGGCGAGCAGGGGGTGGTAAAGCGGAGTGAGTTGTGAGTTGGGTCGAGTGAAATTCAAGCAACCATGCATATGCTTGCCGACTCCAACTCCGGGAAATGAACCTTAGACCTGAGCGTCATTACCGGAAAGTTAGTCGCTTTAGTGGCCCATTGATCATATGCTGGGGGACGCTTATTGTTGTGCTCCCATGACTACTCACTTACATGCATAGAAAATCATAGCGTAGCGCCAGCAGCGGTGGTGGGGAAATCAGTGCCGATCCAAGTCTGCTCTCAGCGAAATGGGGAAATTTTCTCCAAATTGAGCTGTAAAAGCGGCCTAATTGACGATGTAAAAGGGGAAATCGCAAGGCGACTGTTCTATTTAAATTAATTGTTAATAAAAAATACACAAAAAGTGCTTCAAGCGATTGCACAAAGTTTGCTACAAATTTTTTTTCCGAGAAGGAGAAACGTGCTCTCATCATTATGAAATGGTTGGCTTTTCGTGAAGGACAAATGCAGAGTAAAACTTCTTACAGCTTACTGCAACCGGGGGCCTCGAGTGGCTCGATCCGTTTTACCGGAATTTTTTTATGATACTTCCGAGCAAATATGGTGGTTTTGTAAGGGTTGTAAAACGACCATTTTCTGTCCGAACACTCGGCGTTTCCCTTCTCCGATTTTATCCTTCAAACGTAGGAAAACAATTTTTTTAGTATTCTGGTGCGCCCGGACAAAGTATAAAAAGTGGGGAAAATAATTGAGCATCGCATCGTAATAAGTAAGTAGTAGTAGGAGCGTAGACCTTCGAGGGGGAAAATCAAAATATAATGGGGGTGCTTTGTTCTGCTCTCGGAGAAACCTCAGAAATTCAATAACTTCATGAACTGCAATGTTGCGAAAAACGCGGAGGGAAATCTGCTAAAAATAAAATCTTTAATTAAAGCATTTAATATGCAAGTTTGTGCTCGGAGAGGAAGCATACTTCCCCCCGGTCAAACCGCAAAAGCTTTGAGAAAATGCATAAGCAGCAGAAGGAGTAGTACTCCTGGTATTAGGTTGTTTTTTTATGATGCAGGCCAATGAAACTGGTTTTGGTCAAATGGAGGGTTGCATAAAAAAGGACGTTTTATTTCCGGAACCAGCAATTTATTGCGAACACAATGTTCGTATACTGATATGCTTGTAAAGCTCGGGGTTTTATGGGCCGACGGGAGATTAGTAGCGGCGGTTGGTTATGGCATTTGAGGATCCATTTCGATGGGACGAAGACTAAGTACTCCATAGCATACATTGTTGGGCTACATGAAGAAAATGCACTCATTTTCAAAAGCAATAAGAGCGCAAAAGTTTATTTTTAGGTGATAGTAAAGGGAAAAACTGCCGGAAGCTCGGAGTCAAAAAATGGTCTTTACGTTTTATGATAGCTCCCATTAATAATCGGAATTTTTGGGATGAGGAGAGGACCATTGCACCCTGAAAAATTGCCCGAGTAGTGTGAATTGTAAATATGCAGTTTGGAGTTGGAATGGTCAGAGGAGGAGGAGGAGGAATGGATTTTTATCACTCGTGGAGAGGAATTCGAAGCATGTAATAAGACCTTTTTCCAATCCACTCCAGCCCGTGGAATGAAATCACTTGGAAAGGGGGAAATGCATTAAGTAAAATGCGAGTGAGTGAGTGAGTAAGTTGTTGCACTGACTGAACAGGAGAATAAAATGACCTTAATATTCATGCAAGCCGTAAGTATTATCCGTTTTCATGACTAGTTTTAATTGTATCATCTTACTGTGACTGTGGTTCTGCCGGACTGATCTGGTGAATTCGTTCAGGGAAGACTACACTACCCCAGTGGAGTGGACTGCTGGAGACTTTTAAAGCGGAGCACAGATTAGATTACGGCACGGGAGAGAAATGAGTGCATTATTATTCATTCTGTGCATGTACTCGTACGAAATGTGCATGCAAATGAGGGAGGCATGAAACGGACTTTATTAATATCCCGCTCAATCCTCTTTGGTTTCTCCTTTGAATGAACCCATACTCCGAGAATTGGAGGGAGTGGATTGGCTTGGATTGGAGTGGAGTGGTGAAGCGTGTAGCATTTTATGGAGAAGAGTTCTGTAGTCGGAAAAAAAGAAATCGAGTGTATCGTATCGTATCGTATCCCCATGTCCTCCTCCAGGGACAATGTGTGTGTGTATGCTTTTATTGTTATAAAACAATTGTGGAATGAAATGTATAATTGCCTCAAAAGTCAATTTCTTATCGGGAGTGGCACATCAGGAAAGGGAAAGGAATGCGGGGTTTGCATGGCGTGAAGAAACACTTGCATAATGGGAGCACGTGCACTTAACAAAAAAGTTATTTATTGCGGGGTCACAACACAGCAATTGCTCCTGGAGAATAAAAAAAACTTGGACTGGTTGAGGGTGAGGATCGAGTATGCAATGTGTTGGGTAGTGGTCCCACTCTTTAAGGTTTTTTTTTTTTGAATGAGGCTGATTTCATCGTCGCGATATTAACATAAAAAATTAGATTGGGCCCGGTTATGCAAATATTATAATGAGAAGAAAAAGGCTCGCTCCACCAGGAAGTATTTTTATCGCACGGTGCTGAACCGAACCGCCTCGCGTGACAAACAAACCTGTTTCTATTTAGTGGCCGGTATAAAAAAAAGAAGGTGGGTAACGTACTTAGACCGAAGCTTGGAGAAAGGGAATACATACTAGAACCATAATACTACTTGGTTAGTTAGCGTTCCAGACTATTTTTTTCGGAGTGAGGGTTTTTAATGTAGGAAGATTAATGTACGCTTTTAATACCCGATTCTTATTCCCAGAGATATGAAATTGAAATGTAAAAGGGCTTTTTTAACACTTTTTCGCAATCTTGATTGAGGACTCCAACACTTTCATACTGTTTGCCAGTCATGAATGACTAGGTTAAGTGTTGCGGTTACCTTCGTTAATGAAAATGCTGAAGCGCAAAAAAAGATTGTAAAAGTTTTCGTCCTGGAAAGAGTGTAATCAGCACACGTGCTGAAACTAACGTAATGGAGAGACCAAGGGCATGATTATCATTAGTCAGTTTCAAGTTCAAGGCGACTAACGAAAGTAGTTAAAGTATTAAATAAAAGTTGGTACACCACATTTAACTAAATATACATTTTAACCACTTTGACTTCATACTGGCGGTGAGTTTTCGCTTCACTCTGTTGTTATGTAATGAAAGTGGTTTCTCCATGAAGGTTATGTCCGTACTGCCCTTTGGTTGTCTTGTCCAAATCGGAATAATTGCAGATTGTTCTCGGTACTACAATGGAAAAAATTTATTATGAATTCCACAGCGTAGTAGTATTTCATTGCTGTTTCCGTTTTCGTGCGCTCACACACCACACCAGAAAGTACATACCGAGGGATTTTTATATTCTAGGGTGAGTTGGGTTAACTGTTTTTCTTGCAAAAACGCAATTTCAATGTTTGCTCGAGCAACAAAAGCGAAAGCAGTAATTAAGCGGAGGACAAAGCCCGGTAATTATTCGTACGAACGTTTTATTGCCACTAACCAGGAAGACCAGGGGCCACATTAAATGAGAAAGTAGGAGAAAAAGTTTGGGAAGGAGTGAAAACAAAATGATTCCAAAAGAGAAGTAAAAAATGATTTAGGACTTCCAGTGCTCTTTCATTTTTGGGGAAAGCTGGAATTTTATTACATCTGTAGGGGAGAAAATTGGAATTTAACTAACTGACTATTTAACTGAAGCAAGGAGAGGAATGCTTCAGAGGGAAAAATTAATTTTACTGAGGATTTTGCCTTCAAATACATTGCAAATCTATGGAAACAAGAAATTTTATTAGGTTAAATGATGTATAGAGCATTCATATCACAATTTTGAAACATGAACTTTCTCATATTGAAAATTTTTCATTTCCCCGACGTTACTCGTTAACAGATTCATCCAGCGCAGTAGGTAGTGATAGCTCACTTGCTGCTTTCTTCGAAGAGCCACCTCGAGCCATCTACCAACCCGCGGTTGAAACGTGGATCGTGATTTCCACAAAGCGTTTTTTGCAGTCTTTCTCCTTTCCTTAAATAAGACAAAGCCTGAAGCAGGAGCAAATGTCGGCAAATGAGTGGGACCATGCAGACACAAGAAAGCTCACATATTTAAATGGGCTTTTTATTAGGATTCTGTAAAAATTTTGGATCCACGCACTTCTTGTCAAAATGATCTCCTATTTTACGGCTGCCTTACATGAAAAATGAGGTTGTCTCAAGTTGCCCCAAAACATCCCCCGGCCAACCACCGGGTAAAAAAGGATAAATTGAGAAAGCGGCTTGTCTTTTAACTGACGTGTACTAAATCATGCCATGATTAAGTAATTTTAGTCAAAATTTGTAGCTGATTACGATTAAAGTATTGAAAGTCAAAAATTAAAAATCCTTAAGGCTCTTGAAAGATTGGGGACCTTGAAAGATTTACGCTAAATATTTTTCCCTTCGCGGCGAATTAAGTTTCCGCGATCGTGAAATGTATAAATAGAAAGACCATGAATCTAGGAATAGGACCATCCACCATCACTCCCATCCATTTCTTCAGAGCCCGATCAGTGCACAACCTGTTACTTTTTCTATTTACTTCTCGGTTTTATTTGCTGTACGTGCCCTGAAATATTAATTAAACGCCCTCGCAAGCTTTTTTCTGCTTCCGTGCTGCCACATAAAACAAAATGAAAAATCAGTGTAGGGGAAATGGAATCGTATGAAATAAAAAACCTTCCAGTAGTTTTTTCCTCTTTCCTGTGAACCTAAAATACTTAATTCGGCATGGATTCTACTAACTACAGACTAACGTTGGTACAGAGTCTGTCACAGTCTTACACGATGTGCATACATTAAATTTTCAAAATTAAATGGTTACTCCTCCGAAAAGGAAAAAGATTGTTTTGAAGAAGATGTTTTTGCATCTTAATCAAACCCAGCCCAACACAACAAAACATAAGTACTTTTGCTTCTCTCATTTTCTTCTGCGGGACTTGGTGATTTATACCGTCCTAAATCTTAACATACTCCTCCGTATAAGCTCATCTTCATTAATTAAATATTTCGGAGACCAAACTTAATTTCGCATTCAGTTTCTGCGTGTAAACTCTCCATTTATTTTTGTGAGTTGGGGAGCCTAGCAAAGTTATTAAGAGGCGACCGGAACATCATGTGGCGTTGATGACGACAACCAAAGCACATTTCCTCGCGCCAGCTCCAGGCTTTAAAAGCCGCTGGAGCCTCTGTCATTCCCATTGTCACTGTCAGTTTCTCGGTGTCAAGTGAAGTTTTATGTCATGAGCAAACCAAGCATGCAAAAAATTCCCATTTCATCTTTTACGATATCATAATGACAGCGCTAAGCATTTCCTCCCACTGCACCAGCGACAATAAAGATAATGAATAAAATGTGTTACTTATACTCACTCACATCTTCGCCGATCTAGCTCCTTCCCAAATATATAGTGAAATGCGGGAGAGCGGCAAGAATTTCACTTATTGCGTGGAGAAAAGATTATTTCATTTTGTTTCTTAATGTGTGCAGTCAAATGCATTTATAGTCTAGTTGGTTCTTTCTCCGAGGGAATAAGTAAGTTTAATGTAAATATTTCTATGTATATTCT
The DNA here is from genome assembly GCA_027744355.1 of Tyrannoseira gladiata. Classification (NCBI taxonomy): domain Eukaryota; kingdom Metazoa; phylum Arthropoda; class Collembola; order Entomobryomorpha; family Entomobryidae; genus Tyrannoseira; species Tyrannoseira gladiata. The sequence goes on from JAHZNH010000710.1 coordinate 10,717, forward strand.
CCTACTTCGGGGGTGGTTGGTTTCGTGATGAGGACACAATAGCGCCAAATACCCAAACAAGCTTTTAAGGAGAGGAAGAGTGCAGTTAAGTGAAGATGAGAAAAGGCACTAGGATATGAGAATGAGAAGGAAGTCAGAAAAACGACTGGGAAATGTGTATGATGAGGATAATGATTTTTTTCCTTGGGAAGACTGTTGAGTACGCACTAAATACGGGGAGGGAAATGAAAGGACAATTTTTTCCCCGTAGTAGTGCATTTCATAATGTACAGGAAGGAGGATGAAAGGAGTGGAAAAAATAAGGAGTGGAGAAGAAAGTAGTCATTTTCTAAATGAAGCTGCGCCAAAGGGGTCGACAAGGCATGAAATCTATGCATGTAACTTTGATGAAGATATACAATAAGGCGCCTATATGAGTAGGCACTTGTGCGCTTCGGCTTCTGTTTTCTTTCAAGATGACGGTGATGATGATGGTGCGGAGGCGGTGAGGGAACAGTCAACAATGGTGAAACCACTTGAAAAAACGTATGCATTTAGTATTTCCATCGTGAGGGAACATCACTATCATCATCATCGTCATCCCCATTTCATCTCATTTCTGTACAATGTGTGTGGTCTCCTCTGCAACTCGGTGATTATCATTCCAATTGCTGCCAATAAGGAGGAAGTAGGATCGGGGATTTCAAGTATAGCCTGAGCCAGATGAAATGAGGGAAAACTTTTAATCGGTTAATGTTCACGACGAGGAGCAAGTCAAGTCAACCGGAGAAGTTGCTAGGAAGGTGGGTGAGTACCTACCCACCTTCCCAAATCCAGGAAAGAGGCAAAAGGTACAAGCGCGTGTGTGTCATCATTTCCTCAAATTGAAAAAAAGTCATTTTGCAGGGACTGCATATCTACTCGCTGGTACAGTACTCACTCACCTTGTTTTGGGATTTTCCCCTATGAAAATGCAAAGTCATCAGAAATTTATGGGGAAAATACCTGCCTTATATGACCTATTGGATAATAATAGTAATGGCAGCAGTGCCCTGAGCATCTTATTCAAAAAAAGCGAGGAGAGATGTGATACCACTACCACATGGCATAATGCCTCCCTGCGTAAGAGTTGGGATGATATGGTGGAGGATACATACAATATTTTTCCAGAGTACTAATGTAGGTAAGTTGAAACTGCTATATGGCTGGGAAGCGTGTGTGGTAATAATAATAACACGGCCTGGAGCAACTTAATGGAATGAAATAAATAGCAGCGAGCAGAGCTCCTAGAAAGCTAGGAAGCGAG
>JAHZNH010000711.1:0-11274 GCA_027744355.1 Tyrannoseira gladiata
TTACGGGAGGATTCACTTTCGCCAGGGAAAAAAGTTTGGGATGGTAAGTGAGTCAGTCAGTCAAGGAGATGGTAACTTGGTTAGACTACTCCTACTCCTTACTTTGTTGTTGTTGTACTTAGCTGGCAGCTAAGAAGCTTACTCAGGAAACGGATGGAGAATATATAGACCTAGAAACCCGGTTGTCGTGGTAAGCTAGTGGATCCTCTTACTCTGTGTGGAAGAGTGGAATGGTAGAAAGTTCTCCAGAGAAGAAATATATATTTTTTTGCGAGGCAATATTGCCCCCAGCTCTAACCAACCTCCTACTTAGCTCCGGCCAATCTGCGTTTCCCCCGGAGCCTTGGAGTATCTAAGTAAGTGCGGGGAAGTAAAGTGGAAACTTTTATCTGAAGATGTGCGCGTAATCAACTATTACGGTCCCGGAGTAAATTGTAGGTTTCTGAGTTGAATTGCGCCTCGCCATAAAGTAGGGAAAGAAAAATGGTGCGACTGAAGACACTCTTTTTCCCTTGAAGATGCTCGTGTAATAATGTACCTTCTCCTCCTTCTAGATCCATTGTCTTTAAAGGAAGTTCTCTCCTCCACTTGAGTCTCCAGCCAAGCCAGGGAGAAGAAACAAGTTGAGGAGACTCTTCTTCGACTTGTGAAATCATCCTCGTGGATGAGTGACTCCTTGAGCAGATCACAGACCAGACCAGACTTATCCAGGCCGTAGAGTGTGTGAGAATTTCTTTGTTTAGAAAAATGGGCACAGATCGAAGTCGACTGAAGGGAAATGAGCATGGACGGGCAGTCACTACTACACTGGCTGGTACTCCTCCGAGCATCCATCCATCCGTTCTCTTTAGAACAAAAAAATATTATACCCGAGAAGCTTTTAAGACCATGTGTTCCTCCTTCTCCTGGTCTGGTCTGGTAAGGTTTAGTTAGTGTGGGCAACGGCAACTGACTCGGAAAAAAAAGTTTTATATTTTCTTCAGTCTTTTATCTTGGAGGAAGACAGTGTAAAAACTGAAGGCTCCACTTGGACTCGACTCTCAGGGAAATAAATGGATGGGCCGGGGAAGAAAAATAAAGGAGAGATAGGAGCAGGTTGCAGGTTGGTGTTTTGGTATCTTCCAGGAATAATGATCTTCTTCTCCTCCTCCCCAATCCTCTCTTTTTTTCGTGAGCTCACACAATTTACTCTGTTATTTTTGGTCGCGGTCCCATGACCGAAGCAAGTGCTCCTGCATTTTCATCCAGATTGGTCATGAAATGAACGACATCTAAAAAGTTGACGTGTGGTGTGTGTTGTGGCCCAACACAACCCTCGTGACCCCGTCGCCTGTCTCCGATGTACATTAAGTGGTCATAAAAGTAAAGTAAAAAAAATAATCATTCGATATCCTTCCTCTTCTGAGAAGGGGATTTTTTTCCACCCTCGTGGAACTTCGTTCATGGTGAACGCAAATGAGGGACAAAATTTTAAAAATATGATTTCGCCATCACACTTTAAAACAGCAGCGGAGGTTATCACCATCATCCTCCTCCTCAAGAAAAACAGATTGAATGGGCTCGAAACCCATCAACATGGTCATGATGATGATGATTTTGTTTCTAAAAATGTGCCCAGCACCAGAGCCAGAACCAGTTACAATGTTTCTTGGAGGAGATGAGACATGAATAATATGGGAGTCTCGAGTAAAGTACCAACAAGAGATTTTTCTGGTGGAACAAGACGACACTTAAAAACTCAACCGTGTACTCTTCCTTCCTCAGGGGTTGTCCATATCTAACGTTTGACAAAAGGGTGGGTGGGGGATTAAGGTTTAGCGTGACACTTAATGCTGCATATACCCTATCCTATAATGTAGAAGGGTGTGGGGGGTCTGATAAATCTCAAAATTTGCGTGACGTTTGATGAGGACGGCCCCTCATGCACATTGCTTTGCCCCATAGATAACATAATGAAGGCCCATTTTCAACAAGTTAAGTGAACAAGATTCCTCTCTTTCGAGGGGACAATTCCCCCTATCTTTATTCTCCGCTGATGTGTATCATGCATCATCCTTTTAACGGTTATCTTGATGTCGTCCATGGATGTCGTCGTTCTATCGTATTATTTTTTTTCTGGTGGGGACGCAACTTACAACTCATAACACAACATCCTTTTTTAGTATGCTTCAAGGATAAAAAAATCTTTCCCTATGTCGAAACCTTCCCTTGGAGGAGAGAGCTACACCAGACGAGTGAGTGTAAGTGAGCCCGAAAAAAATATTCGAATCAGAAACAGTCATAAAATCTGATAATTCCAAGGTAGCTTTCAACATCCTCACCACATTCCCATCCCCAACTGACTCGATCTTCGTTTCGCTCTTATAAGAGCACTCTCCGAGTAAATCAGAGGATTTATTCCGGAGGAGTTTCAACGTGTTAAAGCAGTAGCATCTTTTAAATTGAACTCCGTTCTTCACGGAGCAATGCACACCACACCACCTCACATGTATATGGTAATGATGCACGGGTGACAAAATTCCTGGTGTGACCCTCATCGAACGGAGTCATCCTCCCATAAAAGGATATTTTTAATGATGCTGCTGATAGATCAGAATAAACAAAAAAATATTTCGAGATTGCTACACACCACACCACCTTGCATTTCATTCGGGTGAGTGGGGATTTATCATTAAGTATTATTATTGCTGGTGCGTCCTTATCACAGTTACTTGAGTGATTCTAGCCTTTCGAATTTTCACCATTCGATTCGATTGGCGTGGCATGAGATCTGATTTAATGGTCGCCGGTTTGGTGCGGTTGACTTGGTAGGCCAAACAAAAACAAATAAAGACCAGATAAATAACTCTCAGATCCTTCCTAAAAAAAATTATGAGGATATGTGATGTGAGGGGCTGTCCATATCAAACGTCACGCAAATTTTGAGATTTTTCAGACCCCCGCCCCCTTTGTCACGGCCTCATACATTCTAGGATAGGGTATATGAAGCCTTAACCCTTACCCACCCTTTTGTCAAACGTTTGATATGGACAGCCCCAAAGGAACGGGGGTTGTAAGAGCATTCCATTCCTTCGTCGAAGGAGCTCAAGTCCAAGTCCAAGTCGGCGCAGTTTTAAGCAAGCACGTCCATCCTCAAAAAAATACCGGTCGGTCGGTTGGCAATATTCTTCTCGTTGTATTTTCTCCCTTTGAAAGGATAATGGAGGATGTATCCCAGAAAAAATATCAAGTTTCTTGCAGACGCATTCAAGAATTCAATCAGCATTCCATTCCTCTCCGAATTGAAATGATAATAAGAATACCTTAATTCATTCCCCACGATGATGATTAGATTTTATGGAGCTCTTAAGTTTGTTGTGGCTTCGCTGAAAAAACTTGCATTTCATCTTCTTTTTTTTCTGGCATTTTCATCCTTTTCCTTTGTTTCCATTATTCTGGCATTCTGGCATCTTCATCTGGCATCATTTAACCTTAGCAGTCAACAGACTTTACTTTACTCCTTAGTTAGATATTTATTCGCCGCCGGCTCACTGGCCATGCCTGCTCTTGACATTTATGCCGCTTTAAAAACTTCCTTCCACTTTTATTGTTAGGGCATGTGCGGCACAACTTTCTTTTACGGAGCCTTTTTCATTCCCCGGGAATATTCAAATTTTTATTCAAATTTGTTCGCTCTAGCCCAGTCAATGATAATGCCGATTGTAATATAAAAACCGAGTGTTGGGATTCTGAATTCTTATTTTCTTATTATTAAATTCTTATTTTGCTACCTCTGCACCACAACTTACGTTGGCACCGAGTTTTTTTATTCCGTCTTTTCTATCGTACTTACATAGATCCACGCAGCATTTTACTTTTATGGGAGATAAGAAACCCATCATAAAAACCTTTGGGAAAATAGAAAGGACGGCGAAGTCGAAGTGAATCTGACAGTCGGATATCGTTCGTTCGGTCCCTCATTTTCTGTAATATCCCTTTCCCATTTCATCATAATCATCATCATCTTCCGCACGAATCAAATCTTATCCCGCAATCACCCACCATCAGATTATTTCTCTTAAGTGATTCTTACGCAACCGGAGTCAGTTAGCTGGAGTTTAGAGACCCTAAGTATAATGTAGAAGCACTGGTCTTTTATAAAGCTTATGCAGGTCCCATCCGGCTAGGTTTTCGGTGTCTGGCCTTAATCAGGTCTCATAATTTCCTATCATGATCGGTAAGGCGATTTTGGTGTTGAAATGAATGTAATACGGCAGCCACAGGAAAAAATCCTCAGTTTGCCCTTCGTTTTGACAGATGAATGTTTTGATTACAAAAAAGAAAGGCTTTGCATAATTCCTAAAAAATCTGATAAGCTGTCCTAAAGGTCAGTCATAGAAGTATAGTTTATTTCACCTAATGAAAATTAATTCCCGAGGTCCAATGCTGATGGTGATTAGCAATTTCAAATTAAGAATCAGTCGTCTCTACGAGATTTATTGTGATTTTTAAAAAACGCTCCAGTGAAACATGATAACTCATCAAACCCATGTTGGCATATGTATCATCAAGTTTGCCTGCATCAGAAATAGAGCAAACTCAATTACCACACTTTAATTCGTTTGTATCACTTCCCCAAGCTTATTAGTCGGGACAGGGGTAATTAAACAAGTACTGTGCTTCCCTAAGCACATTATTTATATTATTACCAGCCTCAGTAGCTTCTTTACCACAATTCTTTATCAAGGCGGACCACTTCATATGCTTACATTCCTGGATTCAGTTCAACTGAACAATTGCATTACTGAAGTAGGCAGAACTTCGAAGTGAAAAAAACTCGTTTATTTCTCCAGTCCACCTTCTTATTTATTGTTTGGATATCCATGAAATGAAAATCCAGAGAAGAATGTAAGAATCCATTGCAATAATGTAAGAACTCAAAAAAATAAAACAATTACATGGAGAGGTGCAGAGGAAGTCATTTTTTGGTGGTGGATTGGAGTGGAGAGCATGACTGGATAATTACATAACCTTAATTACGAATTCCTCTCAGCAGCTCAAAAGTGCACCGCACAAACTACTACTAATAAAAACATCATTTTATTCCGTAGGAGCAGCACAGCAGCAGGATGATAAATATGCAAAAAATATTTACTGGTCCATGACATGTTGAAAATGTTTATTTCCAGTTTTAAATCCTGAAACTGCAACACTCGATCCTCCGAAAAAGAATTATATTCCTCAATGAGAATTCCGTGATTGGGAAATCTGTTTCCCTCCTCCAGCAAATAACATTGTTGAGAACCTTGTCCAGTAAAAGCCCGAATAAACACTGAATGTTCGTTTGTTTCACTGGGTTCATCGAGTCGTGATCGAAAGAGGGCTTGCCTCCGCCTGCAAAATCACAATACTTAATAATAAAAGGTAATCATGTTGTTCATGATGATAATCATCTCTTTCCCCATAATGAAGAACAATATGGTGGGTGCATGATGAATCCTTTTGTCATAAAGACTTTGTAATAAATACATTACATGAGCAAGTGTGTTGTTGCATACAATTCGAACTCTGAAGATGAGGAGGAAGGTGTGTCGCCCAGACGAAGATGACTGGAGCCTGTGCAGCATTTCTATAGTTCACGCTAGGAAACTTGGCATTTTCATACAAAATCTTTGGCAAAACATTAATTCCTTAGCCTTCTACAAAATAGACGGGAAATTTTTAGAGATGATGTACTATGCAAATCACGTAATTTGCATTAGCTCGAGCATTGATTAAATTTTTTTAAAAATAAATCGTGCGACCAAGCGAGTCGAAAAGACAAAAAAAATCTCCGCTGATTATCAGCAATTTTCGCAAACCTGTGCACCAAAGCCAAAGCCCCCATAAGTACAAGTACAAAGGACGCCGGCCAGCAACCTTGAAACTATAAATAGTGTGGAAGCCTAAAATTAAGTGTGAAAACTGGTCATTTTAGAATCAACTTGAGAGATTTCGTGTACAAAATTATTCACTTCAGTTTCTTTCTGAATGGGCTTGACATGATATTTATCTTAGCAAGGGAATAAGTCACAGGCATTTACAGTAGAGGTGCAATAATTATTTATTAACATGCAAAGCTCTTGTCCGCTCCACTCCATGTCGACCAAGATGAAATGAATTGGTGGGCCATTTGCACCAACCTGTGAATTTATGTTGAAGCCACATCATCTCCAGCTTACAATCTAAGAACACAGGTGTAAAAACGAGCTCTAGTAATCTGAATTGGTTTGGTTCCTCTTAATAACAATGAATTGTTCCAACCATTCGTCTTAATTTAGTGCTTCGGTGCACCTGCTTCGATCTAAGAAAGCGGGGACAAATTACACCATCACCACACTTTTTTTTGGGACATTTTCAGAGATTTTCCCTTTTTTCATAAAAAAAGCTTTTACGAAAAAATGGCGGTTTTTCAAAGAAGTGGAATTCGGTCATAAAAATGCCGTAATCGCCTTTTATCGAGTGAGACCACGTTAGGGTAGCCAGAAGAAAAGGTACGGTTTTTCAAAGGACACCAGCCAGCCCGAAATTTGATCGCCTCGTCCGTCCAGTCGTCGGTCTCCTTCCGTTTCAGTTCGTGCTCAAAGGTACTTTCTAAAGCTTGACCATTGCACTGCCACCTTTTTTTTATTGTCCTTGGGCACTTGGCATTGGATTCGATTGAACTCGTGAGGGCTCAGCTTTTTAAAAAACGACGGAGTGAATACAGACATATTTCCATTTTTTCTTGCATCTTTTTTCCCTTCCTTTCACCAAGATTCTTCTGGACGCCCCACGTCCCACCGAAAAAAGTAATATCCTTCCAGTATTCCAATACACTCCTGTCAATGTCAACATCGAAGCCCTCTTATTCCCTTTGAATGGTGAACATTGAGGACACACGGGATACAAAACCCATCATTCGAAACTAATGAATACGAACTGAATCAGGATTTGCTCTATAAAATTGGAGAATGGAACAGGGATCTAATATGCCAATGCCAATGCATGCCACCAGGAAAAAACACTTCTGGGCCGTTGCGTTACTTTGGAGTGCACTTTGCATATGGTAGTCCAACTGATGCAAATAAAAGACTGTAGCCTCCACCGTCCACACCCACAGCAGCACGAGCTAGATTCAAGCCCAGGAGCTTACATTTTTTCTCTGGCCCCGATTCAGTGCCGCTTTAGCAGAATAAATGTTATTACAGCACATATATCTTTCAGAAACTCGACTGGAAAAGTTGCATGAAGCCATTCACCATGGACATAAAGCACTCACGTGTAATCTCAGATTCCTCGAGTGTGGATGGAAATTTGAAAGTTTTTTTCCTTCCAAAAAAAACTTCCTTTTAAAATATCAGAGGAGGAGGAGATACCCCTTCCTCCAGACCAGACCATCAACCTACTTTCTGACCTCCCTCGAGATTTCCACCAATTTAGAAGATGAAAACGATCCAAGATCTACTACCACAAGACTGGAGCTCGTGCTTCCTATCAGCTAGCCCCTTTTCCAGGGAAACTATACGATGTGCACAAGCAAGTAGTATCTGGCGAGTCTAAGCCCCCACGTTGAAATTTCTTCCAAGTTAACTTCGTTTCCGATGCGATCAGCTAAATATAATGTGATCAAAGGGAAGAACTAGATGAATAGGAAACTTTACGTGGGGGAACTGCATCGCCTATAATTTTCCTCAGCTTTTGGGGAACAAACTTTTTTCCTTGGCAGACTTTATTTTTCCCTCGGAGAAGACTCCAATCAGCAAAATTTTCCTCGAAGACATTGTAATTCTATTAATAGTTCATTTACTGATCCACACGAGCCCATATTACATCCTACCTGAACAAGACGAAATATGCACAGGATCGAAGAAGTACTAGTATTGCAGTACTAACTTTGGGCTCTATGTTTTATTGCAGTCTCATTTTATTTCCCGCATCAAGGCAGGTTTTTCTCTTGGCAAATGAATAGGTTGAATCGTAAAAAACCTCCCGCTTCATTTTTGAATTATTACTTGATCTGCGCACGCCTGCCTTCCTATTTTACGAGCATTTTTGCTCGTAGGTGTTCTGCAGGGACTAAAATTATTACTGTGCAAGCATAAGCTTTGTACAAAATGGTGGAAGGAGCTATTTACCTAGCTGAAGCTAGCACACGAAGAATATATTTCGTGAGATGTTGACTTTACGAGCCCTCTGAGATAATCTTTTTGGCAACAATAACTTACTTAGCTAATGCTCCACGCTAAGTATACAATGTACCCAGCCCAAGCCCAGCTCAAACCTTCCTCCAAGAACTAGGTTTCTTCTGGAGGAATAATAATAGTCATAAAGATGCATTGCATGTGCTCAGATTCTATTGCACCTTTCGCCTGTAGAGTTTCAGAAATGCAAAGATTTAGGATCCATATCTTTGTTATTCTTGGAAATGACTGTTTATCTAGTTTTGACTTCTGCTTGGAAAATATCCGTCTGAAATGCAGGCTCACGCTCCAACAATCCCTGCTTAATCAAACACACCAACAGAGCTGGAGCTGGTGCTGGTGAAACACCAACCATTATGCAGCCAGGTTAGAATCTGGATCAGTTAAAACAACAAAGCAAGACCAAGAACCACAAAGAAAAACACGGGACATCCACGAGGAAAATGAATCTTGTCTACTTCGATCTTCTACTGGTAGCTGGTCTTCCCTTCAAAATCCTCAGGAGGAACCACACAAATTCATTCACATCCTCCCATCCATTAGGAGAAGGTGGGAGATGGAATTGGAATGGAATGGAAATGAATTGGACAGGAGTGATCCAGATCCAGAAAACCTTTCTTGTCCATTGCAGCACAGCCCTAAATAGATGGTGGCATATGACCGCTTGCACTCCACCTCCCCCACATTAAATGCGTGACATGATGTCGTGATAAAGCTAAATATCCGCAGTGATTCAAGTCAAGTCAAAAATCTCGATCATTTCCTAATGGATTGCCGTCAGCCCAAACTGACAATGAGGAGCGATCGAGGATGAGTTTTCCAGAAGGGAGAATGCCAACCAGAAGCACAAGAAAACATCCTGGAAACCTCCATCCATCCATCCATCTACCCCGTAAGTTGTTGATTTTTACCTCGGATCCAAACTCCAATGAAGTTCAAAAGTGATGTGAGGTAGCTTTCATACAGCGGCGTTCCTTTTCTGAGGTTGTCGAGCTGAGTTCCACCAAAAATGTATCAATACCGTAGTTCCTCTGCTCTCCAGTTTTTTTTCTCTTCTGGAAGGAGTTCAACTTATCAAATACTTACATTTGCTCCACTTCTTCCTCGAGCGCAGCCTTCTTTTCTCGACTTCGACTCCGCGTTGTGCTCATGGATGGGAAGGCTGGTCTTCTCAGAATAGAAATCTCATCTTGGAGCGTCACATCGCATCGGATCAACAAGGACGTGACGTGTTCTGTTCCTCGATCCATTCCATATTCACCGTTTTCTCCTTTCTTCAGTTTGCTCAGAGCTCTAGGATATTTTTTCCCTTTGGGTGGATTAACATTGATTCCGAATCCGATTCTCAGGAAGTCTTTCAGCAGTAGTCAAGTCAGCGGAACTTGAATTGATCTCTATTCCTCCCCTGTAGTAGTCGTAGTCACATGGACAAACACGATCAAGGATGTACTTATACAGCGAAGCATCGAATTCAGATCCAGATCCAGAACTCCGTATTTTATTTTTGCAGGATCGAGGAACAGATTTCAGGATTCTTGTTGACGGCTCTTGGTGGTGCATCGTAATTGTGTCTGATAGACGTGGAAAAACATGACACCAACACCAACCAACATTCGTGCTCTCCTTCCGTCTCTGCCTGCCTGATATTGTCAACGTCGTATTTTTTTTCTCCGCAACCGGCACAAGGAAAGAGCCAAGTTTTCTGGAATTAAAAAGCGAAATGCAATCCACGAGGCACTAGGATGCTGGGTCGGAATCAAACCCGATTTCATTTTCAATATCACATTTCTCCCTCTTCATGGCCCCGTTTGTCTGTCATGAGAGGAATTGTTACGGGGAAACACAATGCACTTATTCCTTTCCCCCTTGTTACATCCATTTTCGAGGCTGATGGCATGTTAGTTTTTAGTACTCCTACTGTTACAGCTGCACCGCAGGAGAAAAAAATATTTGAAGTGGCTGCTGAAGCTGATGCTGAGTCTCTGAGTCTGACTAGAAAAGGAAGCTGACGGTTTGAATTGGAACCAAGTATTTTTTCTGTATCAACATAAGTACTTACTGGAGGCATATCACAATCTCAATCTCAGCCATCGCATTTCGCCATTAACGCGTCCACACGCACGTCTCTACTTGAGAGGAAAAAGTGTGAAAATGTGATGCGACGGTGGTGGTGGTTCTGATGGTGATCATGTAGATTACTTACGTGGCTTGATTTTATCAACTTTCCAGTTGACAACTCAATATTACTTTTTTTCAAGGGGACCTACGCTCGCTCGTGGGGAGGGGAAATGTAAACTTACAAGGGATTATCCGGGCTTACCACTACACTCCCCCGTCAGAATTCAATTTGTCCCTTTTTAATTCTGGGAATGCCACCCGTCACACCACCGCAATTAAACACTTCACCACCGAACTGCAGCTCCAATANACTACACTCCCCCGTCAGAATTCAATTTGTCCCTTTTTAATTCTGGGAATGCCACCCGTCACACCACCGCAATTAAACACTTCACCACCGAACTGCAGCTCCAATATTCTCCCTGTCACTCTGATGTGATGAGAAACATGATGGAAAAAAGTTCCCGACCGACTGTGCTTCAAGTATGCCCCACAGAATTGGGGGAGAGGGAGAGTTGTTGTTTGTGTGGGCATACTTGAGCTCATTCATATTTATCCTGGGAAACTCACTACGGTTCCGCTGCCTCATCAGCAGAAAATGCCGACATTGAAGAGTGAATTGGAAATGACCAAGTGCGAGAGCCAGAGCCAGCGCACTGATGATAATAGGAGCTCGATATTATTGGTAGCTTTATTATGAATAAAAAGTTGATAACTGCAACAATGAAAACAGTCACACGGTTCATTAAATATTTGCTTTGCCATTGTGGCTGATCCACACAAAAATACACGTTATCATCCTCGTCCTCCTCCTCCCCATTCTTATCTGAATCTGAGTACATGGAGATAAAATTCCCACAAAATATAGTGAAAGCCTCTTGAGCAGGGAATGGAAATCAACATCCATCTTAAATGTTGAATGAATCATTCCTCCCTAATCTGTGCAGTTGGATCA
>JAHZNH010000712.1:0-11480 GCA_027744355.1 Tyrannoseira gladiata
ATATATTTACGGAATGACATTCCATAGGGCACGTATACTATTTTTATGCACATTTTTTCTTCCTTTCTGCTGGAATCAAAATCAGCTTCTTTTATTTCCTCTTTTCTTCATCTCATTCTTTTTTCTCACAACATTCTTTCCTCTCTTTTTTCTCTCTCCAGAGGCATTTCTTTCTTTCTCCTTTCCCACATACTTGAGATATGATAGTGTGGAGCGAGGAGTAGCTTTGGAATGATGCCAATGGAATGTGGATAATATTAAAGATATGTACGGAGGAAAAGTGCTGGATTTTTTTATTCAGAATAAAAAGTCTGCGTCCATCCACTATTCATTTCACTCGAGTCGACTCGACTCACTCTCACAAATTCTCAATTTCTCGGGTGCACTTTCTCCTCTTTAACTTTTGTGGTGGCGTAGGCAGCTTTTTTATAGATATTCATTTTTACGGTCTTTTATACAACACATGCCGCATTTTTTGCCGTTTCCCCACCCAAAAAATAACAACGGGATTTTTAAAAGCCTATATTTAATATTACACGGCATTTTTCCCGGAGTAAGGATTGCTGCGGTATGCATGCACTGTGTAGCATGCATGCATGCATACCTCAGAGACTACACCGGATCCCACTCGGTTTTTCGCTTTCTCTCTCTCTCTCTCGAGTTTGATTTATTCACGTGAGATGAAAAGTACAAAAAGGGCTCTTGGTAATGCTCGAGAACGACGAGGCGCTCCGCTTCCTTTATTATTATTATTTTCTGGAGGGAAATAGGTTTCAGGAAGGGAGAGAAGAAGTCACAGCCAAGAGGGAAAAAGTAGAGAAACATGCATGTCTTTAAAATTGCGATGTGCCTAAACGGGGGCGCTCCCTCCTTGTGTGCGATACTTTCCCCTTGAGTGAGGACTATAGCAAACAATGCTATAAAAATGTTTGTTGAATGGAGAAGAAAGTGGGAGGAAGATGGGTTCTGTATGAATAGGATTGGTAAGAACAAGGAAACCCTAAGAGGTGGCAACTGGAGTTTGTCATGTAAAATCACACGTATTCCCGTACTCAAAATTGATTTGATAAAATTAACTTTCTAAATCAGAATAACTCTCATATTTGTTTTGCACGCAACTATTTTATGTTTGCCGTTTCAATGCTGTATGAAACATTACTGATCTTTTTGTTAATTGTGGCTAAAATTTAAAGTTCGTCCAATCCTTAAACAATCTAAAATAAGTCAATCAGTAGCTTGATGAATCAGTTATTTTTTCCAGCAGTTTTTTACACAGCGTGACGTTTCCTTGTCACAAAATAAATATTTTTTTCAATGGTAGAGGAAAAACGCATTTTAAAGATTTTCTGTGCGGTTGACTGAGTAAGAAATTCTGTATGAATAGGATTGGTAAGAACAAGGAAACCCTAAGAGGTGGCAACTGGAGTTTGTCATGTAAAATCACACGTATTCCCGTACTCAAAATTGATTTGATAAAATTAACTTTTTTAATCAGAATAACTCTCATATTTGTTAATGCTGCTTTAATGCGTTTTAATGCTGTATGAAACATTACTAATCTTTTTGTTAATTGTGGCTGAAAGTTTGCCGAATCCTTAAACAATCTAAAATAAGTCAATCAGTAGCTTGAGGAATCAGTTATTTTTTCAGCAGTTTTTACACAGCGTGACGTTTCCTTGTCACAAAATAAATATTTTTTTCAATGGTAGAGGAAAAACGCATTTTAAAGATTTTCTGTGCGGTTGACTGAGTAAGAAAAGCGTTCAATTTTTTCCTCTTCACTTTCCCCACCTACTCATAAGTTCAAAATGCTTTCTTTACGAGATAGGAGAAACACTCGCACTGTGTACCATATACAATAATATGGACTTCTTTCCCGCCGCTGAAACTATATTTTTATAAGAGAATGCTATGCATTCCATTTCATTATAAAATAATAACGACCCTCTTATTATGCGGATGAGTTATTAAAAAGTTTCTTCTCTCCTCAAACTTTTCCCGAGCATTTTTTTTTCTTTTCCCTCCACGAAGAAAAAATCCTCCCTTTTTTCTTGTAAGTAATTCGGCAAATTATTTGAAAAGCTTTTAAAACCGCCGTCAGATAAAATCCCGAAGGAAATTCCGTTCTACACAAGGCAAGGCTCATTTTCTTCAGAGAAAGCAACCCATTCCAGNTGTAAGTAATTCGGCAAATTATTTGAAAAGCTTTTAAAACCGCCGTCAGATAAAATCCCGAAGGAAATTCCGTTCTACACAAGGCAAGGCTCATTTTCTTCAGAGAAAGCAACCCATTCCAGGCCCGCAAATAATAAAAATGAGGCGAAATTTACACAAAAAAGAGGAGAGAACTTGGAATAAAACCACAGGACTTAAAACTCCCTTTTTCTATTTTTTCTTCAGAAATATGCAAATAGAAAGCATGCAAACGCGCATATGAGGAGGAACTTCAACTTGGAAGTTTTTCCTCAAAGTGAAACGATCTAGACAAATTAAGATTGCGACAAGAAGTTTATTCTCTGCGGTGTGAACTAAAAAATTATTTTTTCATGAATGAAGGAATTATTCCCAGCAATACTCAAAGTGAAACGATCTAGACAAATTAAGATTGCGACAAGAAGTTTATTCTCTGCGGTGTGAACTAAAAAATTATTTTTTCATGAATGAAGGAATTATTATTCCCAGCAATTATTGTGCTTACGGCAGAAGACAATAATAAATTGAAAAAGTAAAAATTTACCGTGAAAGCGCTGCGAAGAAGAGAATGTGCTCTTTGAACGGGACCTTTGTATACTTAATTGCTTATTGGCGTGGGATAAATAAACGGCGAAATCAAAAAGTAATGTTCCCCTACCAGCCTTTTTTTAAAGAAGCAAGCATAAAGATGGGAGAGATTCGCAGGGTATTAAAACTCACACGTTTGATGATAAGGTGGAATTGGCTTAAGACAAGATATTTTCTCTGAAGATGGACTTTTTTTCGCTCCTCGTGGCTAAGTTTTTTTCTCTCTTCATTAAGTACATTTTTTGTCGGTTTCATTTAACCATGAAAATATTGTAGCATCTTTTCCATTAAAGGATCCTTCCCGTAATAATGACTGACTCGTCAGTGGAATATTAAAGGGAAGTCATCAGAATAAATGTGGAGCTCACTCATGGGCTGAGTGGGTTGAGCCCGAGAGAAAGCCTCTTACTTTATCACTTCCTCGAGAGATGAGGAGTGTCGGCATCGCATACCTACCACTTGCTCTTTTCTTCGTGAGCAGGCTCTGGAGAACCCTTTAGTGATACT
Organism: Tyrannoseira gladiata; assembly: GCA_027744355.1. NCBI lineage: Eukaryota > Metazoa > Arthropoda > Collembola > Entomobryomorpha > Entomobryidae > Tyrannoseira > Tyrannoseira gladiata. Next base: position 3,289 of record JAHZNH010000712.1, read on the forward strand.
ACTTATACGACCACTACCGACATTATTATATAATGTGACAAAAAGGTTGAGCTCAAGACTTGAGATAGTATAAGTATTAGGCATATAGTAGTCCAGCAGTTAAAAAAGTTTTCCATGAACTTTTTATAGTTGATGTAATAAAATACCGCTATCATAAAGCTCATATTCTCATCACGCCAAGTCAAGCCAAGCGAAGGCATGTAAATGAAGGAGGTCTCCTCCGAGAAAGCCTCTTACTTTATCACTTCCTCGAGAGATGAGGAGTGTCGGCATCGCATACCTACCACTTGCTCTTTTCTTCGTGAGCAGGCTCTGGAGAACCCTTTAGTGATACTACATACTTATACGACCACTAGCAACGTTATTATACAGTGTGACAAAAAGGTTGAGCTCAAGACTTGAGATAAATAGTATAAGTATTAGGCATATAGTAGTCCAGCAGTTAAAAAAAGTTTTCCATGAACTTTTTATAGTTGATGTAATAAAATACTGCTATCATAAAACTCATATTCTCATCACGCCAAGTCAAGCCAAGCGAAGGCATGTAAATGAAGGAGGTCTCCTCCGGAGAAAGGGAGAAAAGTTCCCCTAGAGCAACAAAGAGACAATCCGCTCCACTACCACCTCCCCCATCACTGTTCGCCTATGCTAGAAGGCCTGAGTTATGAGAAATTAATGTTTCGCTGGAAAATGTACGAGTTTATTATAGTCATAACTGGGAGATGATGGGAGAGTCTAAGTGTATTCATTCACCTGCAGATACTCCATAGTAGTAATAATAATTCCTTTCCGCTCGAAAAAATATAACATTTTCTCCGGCGGGGATGTGGAAGCTTAAAAGTATTTCTCCAACGCTCCAGGGGAAAGTTATTACGGGAGCGTCATTCAACCGACAACGGAGAGCACCAAGAGAAAAAAATTGTCTTCGGGCGGAATATAATGTCGACAGGAAATTACTTGTTCCTTGGAAAAGGGGAAATAAATAACGATGATGAAGTCTTGTTATCATCTAACGAAAAAAACGAGGAATTTAGTCCTGGGAGAGAGGAAGAGGCGGTGGGGAAAGTGGATTATTAAGTAAAAAAAGGGTAATGGTGGTGGCATCCCTGAGAAGATAAAATAAGCCGAGCTGATGCCTCATTTACAATTTAGAGTTTTTATGATCGCCCATAAAAAATAAACCACAGACCCTAGATTTTTTCTGCGAACCTACCCATCAATCCCCAACAATGAACGAAAGCATTGCTTATTTCATCCTTTAACTGCTCCAAACGGAACGTTTTGTCAATTGTAGACTTTAATCAATCACTTATCGTAAAAACATTACAGCCACAGAGTCTACCACGAATATAATCGTCTGCAATGCTACTCTTTCGCAAAAAAATAATCAAAGATAAGCAGGAAGGAAAGATAAGTCTCATTTGTACTGACAGACTTTCTACTGCGGCTGAAGAGATAAGTAAGTACTTATGATGCGATACAGTGCCTAGTAATGCGTGAGCAAATTCCTTCCTGGAATTGGGGAAGTCAAAACACGGACAGAGAAGCTTTTCTCGCTTCTTTTCCTCTCCGATTCGAGGTAATGATATCACGATTATCACTCTTCCCACACAATATCTCTTCTTTTTTCTCGGGATTCTAGATACCAGGAGTAATAACAATAATGACATAATACACTTCCCGTTACTTCCTCCATTTTCTGAGCGCTAGTCCTATTATAGAAGTCTGCTCCTGAAGAAATTGCTTAGATTCAAGCAAGACGAGTAAACGCACCAGCGCAGTGTTTTCAGAAAATGAACGAGGGGAGAATAGAAATGGGTAATCAAAAATCAAGTGAAAATCTCGCGCAATTTACGGAAGCAAAAACCCTACTCATCTTCCACGGCTTCCGCCTCCCTTTCTCCCATCAACTCCGCTCTTTATCAGGCGGGGACGATAAGCGCATTAAATAATACTTTCTCGGTGGAAGAGGAAAAAAGTGGTTGGCAAGTCCAAGTAATATCGATTCTTGGGAAGATTTCTGCTTCGTTTAATTGCAGAATCCATAGAAGTATTGCAAACGATTCGCTATCTTTTCTTTCCCTATGCATCCATATAAAGCTAAAGAGAAGTAAATAGTTGCATCATCGACGTGAACGTATCGAGAATCTCATCATTTAAAATCATATAACCAAAAACACGGCAAAAAATCAATCCTGAGCAAAGACTGCTGTTTACTTATTCAATCACCACTACAACTACACCGCTATCATTTTTGTCACTGCATTTTTGCAACCGTCATGTCACTCATCGTGATCATCATCATCACTTCATACGTGATCATTACTTTGCGATTACGCATTTTTCGTGAAAGGCAAAACTTGAAAAGGTTCCTTTTCTTTTTCAAGAATCAATTTGATGATAGTGATACGATACGATGAGGATGATAAATCCACGAAAAAAAAATATATTTTTTCCATTAACTCAACCAAAAATTATTATTTAAGACGAGGTACTAAAACGCATACCAAAGATTCCTCCCTTATCATCTCATCCTATCCTTGGATATTTATTTTTTGTGCTTGAAAGCGTCACGCAGCTTCTTGGAGAATAGGTATAGGACTATAAAGGAACGACGCAGGCGGGCGGTGGTGCTCCTTATTAGCATATTTAATAACGAATATATTTCTTGAGCGTGTACACGAAACTCATACCTAATTTTTCGTGCTTCTGTTCGATGTTCCCTTCAGGAGAAGAATGTCCTGCAGTCAGAGGAGGAAAAAATATCCTCCTCGAGAGGAGAATTATGGAGGTGTTGTGTTGTATTAAATGCTAATAATGTATTTATTTTCGTATAGAATTTCATCAAGAAGAAAAAACTATATTCTGTCACGACGTGACATGATGCATACCTAAGAGTCTCCATAAGCCACAACGCAACGTCTTCAACGTTCATGGATCGTCTACCGTGTCGTGTCGTGACTAACCAAGTAGCAAAAGAGGAAAATGATTCTTGTACCAGGAGGAGAAGAAGACGTTTCAAGCAACCTGCACAAGAGAAGAACTTGAGACGGTCGCGTCAACAGCTTCTGCATCGCATTTGAAATCACAATCGCAACTTGAATACTTCAGGAGTTTTTTTTACTTGCTCACGCTGTTCACGTCTTGAGTATTTTCTTGTGCCTTACCCGACTATAAAAACATCTAATTTCAAGAGAGAGAAATGAATGAGTGGAGCCCATGCGAGATGCGATGAGGATTTTTACATTTTTATTGAGAAAACTTGAAAGGAATCGTAAAAACATGGTTGCCTCCTTTTATTACCCAAAATATGGAGATGATGGGGGAACAAGTGCTTTGGTGGCATTTTCGAGCATCATCATCGTTTAACCATAATTTGCAAACTTATTTTTTCAACTCACACATAAAAAGTTATCTATCATTATAATCATTCCTCAAAAGAGGTTTACGAGCCATCCGCAGGTTTTTTTCGAGTGGAGGCATTAGCATAAAAAAAAACTTTTTTTTCTGCCTAATTGCCAAAGGGGTCAACTATTTCGGATGGTGGTGGTAGATGTGCGATATTATTCTTTTGATGAAATCTGCCAATGACTCTTGTTTGCTCCACACTCTTCATGGATGTGCCCACAATCAACCAACCACCGTTTCACGCCAGAGACACATGTTCGCCAACAGAAACAGTGCTAATGCGACATAGGTTGGTTTGGTTGGTGTACACAAGATTCTAATCATTTTCCTTCATTTGAATTAATCTCTGCCAATCTATGTGGCATTTCATGCTCCTCATTCCACAAGGGGAGAGAGGACTGTCATAATAATTTAGCAATTAGGATTTTACGACCTCACTGACTATAAAACAGTCCTCTTTGTTGATTTTTTACCCAACGAAAATACTTGTAAGACTTTTTCAAATAATATTTAAGAGCCATATGCATGTGAACGTGATCGTGGTTTTTGATTCATTCCTCTCGAATGACAAGTTTTTTGCGAGAGGATTATTAAATCCTCTCTAATAATTGTAATTGTCAGTTAAGCTCATAGGATTCCTCATCATCAGCAAGAATTTTGAATATCCCCGTCCTCAACTCTAGGCTTTTATTGCTTGTTTGGCAAACTACCCCTGATACCTCTTCCCTTCATAATCTCTCGTAAGCTTGGGTAATTACCGAAGAAAACGTGCCTACTTTAATAAATGAGGAGATAGCAAAGCAAGTCAGCTCAATGCAATGCTTATTAGTGGTTATGCTCGAAACAAAAAATCCATTTCATATTCCAATTAAATTCTCATGCAAAAATTTATCGTCCCTAGATTGACAGGTACTTTTCCCCATAAAAATTCCCCTACAGATCAATTATTTGCGGACATGTGTGATTCGATTAATAAATCATTGCACTTCAAACTCGTTATGTTTAATAAAAAGATTAGAGGTCTGCTGGTGTAGTGTGGTGGTGCTTTTTAGGGTTCATCCTAATCTAATGCGCATTCAGATCACGACGAATGAGGAATTGTTTATTGAAGACTTCAAAATTTTTTCAGGAGAGATCAAGTTTCTTTACAAATTCATTACTCGGAGGAGCGGTAGTGCTTATACGATGTTTATGGCGTGGCCTGGCTCTCCCACTTGGCATCCAAATCCCAGTAAAAATTACTTTATTGCATTTCTTCTGTGTTATGCATTTTGACAAATGAATTTTGATGAGGGTGAAGGAAGGGTGGAATGCCTAATCATGATAACTACAAATGCACCTCATTTCGTCTTTTGATGGGTATTGAAAAAATAAGATTACTTTTGATTAGAGTTGGTGAAGCAAGAGGTGTTACCACTCACATATTTTCCTCGAGACAATGGGCCACTTCTTGGCCCAGCAAAAAAAGGAAATGTGACGAGAAACGCATCTAGAGAAATTGACAGCGGGGTGCCCAGTTTAATGCACTCGCATTGTTTTTGAGCTTGGCCTTTACCAAGAAACGCCAAGACAAGAAGAGCAACGCCACGCCATACACCAATCCAATGCAATTGGAATCGACATTGAATTATGAAAGACGATTAGTGGCCACAGCATGACGTGACCTTTTATGAGCAGTGGACCTACCTTATGATTTTGACGGTATAAAAATAATCTCATCGAGACGGAGAATAAATAAAGATTTGACTGATTTAAACTCAACGGATATGTCGGTCGGTAGTTTTAAATGCTTTTGATAAAGTTTCTCAGTTTGATTCGTAAAGATTCTTTTAAATGATCCATTCCACGATTGCTCCCAAGTAAAGATCTTGGTTTATCACTGACTTAATTAAAATCCATGAAATTATTAACAATACATTCCAGCCTAACATTTTACGCCGGGTTTTGCTTGTTTGAAGTTGAACCAGTTTAGTGACTTCTAGCATTCTTAAAAACGGCCAAGCAAGAAATAAGCAAGTCAGAGAAAATTTGCATCCACAAATGAATCACCTCGATCGATCAACCCAAGCCATTCCTTCTTCGAATTTGTGATCAATTAGACGAACCAAAATAAGCGAGTACAAATTCGTGTAAAATCACTATCATGATCAGTCATGGAGGCATGACCCGACTTGAAATTCGATCATGATCGTCATCATCATCATCACCCGCCCTGACCTGTAAATTTTGATTGAGTCCTGAATAAATTGTCATGCTTGGTCCAATCCGATCCAACAGGTCAGATCGATCGATTAAAAAACCTCTATATACTAGTGTAATTTTCTCCAACCACACTTAGTATTACACTCGAGCACTTGAGAAACGGGAATTTACGGACTACTGCAAGTGCATCCATACAGACATATCATCACAAGCGCGACTAAACCAAACCAAAGCAATCACTAAACCTGAGTGGTTGGGAAAACAAGTTACAAGCGTGACAATTAGTAAGAGATGAGGAGCCATAATAATCTGCAGAATGCGAATAATTTGAACTTGCATCAGCCTTCTCATCATCATCACCACCACCATCACCGACACCATCACGTCATTATCAAAAGTACAGGAATAACACCTACCAAAGGACCAAAGTACTAGTTACGTTTTCATTTCGAGAGATGAATATTAAGTCCATTAGAAGTAGTGGAAGTGGTAGGCAAAGGCAAAACCACCCCGCTCCCCCATTCAAACAAACTTTGCTTAGCTAATTCAGGCTTTCAACTTCAAGTGAAGATGATACTCTTGCGAGTGGCGGAGCTAGAGAGATAAGAAGATGGCAATTAATAGGCATGAAAACATTTTTATATCACTCCCCGCAAATGGCTGTTCTGCCGACTCCTCGAATGGAATATAAAGTGCCGACTACGCAAGTTTTTTTATATCTTTCTTCCCTCACAAGTTTATTAATCCCATTCAATCGCATCACGGTTTTAAGTAGATTTTCGTGTATTGTCATCATTAGCATTCATTTGCAGGCATCCGTTTATGTCATTTTCAATATCATTTCTCCACTTTATACTTAATCTAATGCACCCAGTCTATTTGCGGATCCCCCACTTACAAAGTTCTCGAAACTCCATTGAGTAATCATGATCTTGATGGAGGTGGTTCTGGCTCTAACTTTGGCTTTATACTTTTATTGATCATTTTCATCCACACCATTAAGGCCCGACATTTTTATAGATGATTCATTATGCAGCACACCTGCAAAAAATTATTGTTGTAGGCAGTGTACTGTCATACAAATGCCACCACCACTTACCCTAAACCTCTCGAACCGAAAACAACAACGCATCACTTCACATACTAAATCACATCGCCTCCTTGATAGTAGTAAAGCGGCCTCTCGGAATAATAAAATGGTAAAACACGATGGACATATTTGGTCGAGCGATTCCCAATTAAAAAAGTGTTTGCACAGCAATTTTCACTGCGCCTAATCCTCGAAAAAAGTGGTTTCGTCAGCAAGGGGGATATAAAAATGTCTGATAAGGAGAGTACACATTTGCACATATTTATGATAAAACCTTTTGTTTCCTTGCCCACCTCATCTCGTGATAAAAATCCTAGTGATGCATATATTTTTATCGTGACATCCGCCACTCGAAAGAGCCTTATAGCACTTGATGACTGTAGCAGAGAACTCACCTTGTGGGTCCTCTTTTACGTAAAAATACGTATACCCTACAAAATGTTTTTATTATTAGCGCTAATTCTGCACTTAATTTGGCGAGCAAGGAGAGACAACACCCGTCATGCAAGACAGTGCAAAAAACATATTGAATTACAGCTTCTGCGTTGGCTGTTCCCTAATCAAAATCACTAATCATTGCAAAGCCCCCAAAGAAAAAAAATTACGAATTTTCTTGTTTCGCAACTTTTATGCAAATCAGGAGTGAATGAGCATGGGTAGATTTTTTACACAATCTCATAACAATAAATTAATATGAGTAATGCAAGTCTTTATGCTAATGTGACAAGATGTGAAAAAGCTGCCTGAGAGGATATCATTTCACCAAAAAAATGTAATAACTTTTTTTACCCTTCGTGGATGTCACCCATTCATCCCTCCATATTTAAAGTGTAACAATGAGCGGGGAGCAAGTCACATTAAAGAAACAGGTGCTACCAGTGTTTCTATTTGTCTTCTCGTTTGTCTTCAGATAAAAAGGGAATGATGATAATAATGAAGATTATAAAGTTTTGCGGGCCCACACATCCACCACGACTTATTGCCTCGACTTTGATTACGGAGGAGAGAGAAAAAAGGAAAGAGCAGTATAGCGTTAGAACCATACCATACCGTATCACTTTTTCTTTATGGTTCGATAAACAGAAACGCGAAATGTTTGCATGATTTATGGACACCGTGTGCCCACATTTTTTCGCTAATCTCTAGAGAAAATATTTGTTTGCACTAATTTCTCTCCACTGATATGGAATGTGTGCAGTGTAAATTGTCCCATTAAAGAGGCTTTTCCGCACACTTGATTTAATTCCATCATGCTAATGCAGAAAGGAGAAAAATATATACATGAGCATTAAATATGTGGGCTGGCTTTTGTCTCCTAATCGTATACATGTCAATCAAAAAGGAATGCTGTGAATTGTGGTGGCATGTCGTTGTGGCGCATGTGACTCTGAGAGAGTGAGCGAGTGAGTAGTGCACTCATTCGCGCCTGATTACCCCCAAACACTAATCTCAATCTTGGCATCATAATCATTATCGCTGATTGAGTGAGTTG
>JAHZNH010000713.1:0-16375 GCA_027744355.1 Tyrannoseira gladiata
AATGCACACGGAGATTTGACTTTGTAGCTGCCAATAACAGGAAAAAGGAAAACTTTGTCGTGTCGTGTGACAACCATCTCCGAGGCAGAGATATTTTTTTTTATAATGTCAAAGTGGCTATACCGTAGCTTCCACAGAGGAAAGAGGAGGATGTCCCACGCGGTGGAAAAAGAGAAGTCTGGCATTTTCCCTCTCCGGTAAAATGCATGCAGGGAAGAGACTGCATCGCATTCTAATAAGTCGAAACAATCTTTTTTTTCATGGTCCATGCTGAGCTGATTGTGATTGCGATTTCGATTGGGTTGGGACTGTGAGCCGGATTTTGGGGATACATATTTCAGAGGGAAATGGGGAATTGGGAAGGAATGGGAATGCACCAGGCCATTACAAGTTGCACGGGATGTGTTGTTGTTGTTGTCTTGTTGCATTGGATGGCATTGCATTGTCTCCACGCTCCATAAAAATACCGTAGAATTTGAGCTTGAGTTGAACTGGCTGTTTATGCAAAGTATTTTACTTGAAAGGCATTCCTCTTCCCTTTTTTTATCTCTTTATTTCAATTTATTTGATTTGTTTGTACACGTACGTAAATAGTATCTTGCAGGGGGTATTATTATTATTACTGCAATCGGGAAGAAGAAATACGTGGAATGAGGATGAGGAACGATGTGCGTAGGAAAGTATTCAAATCACAGAATGCAATGTTTACTTTACGTGTGTCAGGTTGTCTTCGAGCTGGTGAATAGTATGCTCGCTTGTTCGGTGCATTTTTTTTTCCTTTTGGCATGTTGATTATACGCACATTTATTTGAAGGCTTTGGCATGACATGAGGATGGCGTGCGGGGAGGATTGCAAATTGCAGCGCACGCACTGTCGCATAAATTGCTGTCTCGTTGAATTTGAACTTGATCTTGATACTCCATATGAAGTTGTTCCATTCTCAGGAGACGAATTAGACGTATAGGTATATGATCTTATTCAGGAATGGTTGGGAGAACCTCGTCATCTTATAAACAAACAGAAACATTCAGAAAGCAAAACTTTGGCTTTGGCATCTTTATTAGATCCAAAATTAGAATTCTGGATTTCGGATATGGTTAAATTAGTCAACCAATCCAACCATCCAGCTATATACCCTAATTCCGGAGGAATGCTTCCTTCCTCCTTGAGAAAATCCCTAAATTACCTAGCGAGCTAATCTCGCGATGTAAAACCGACTAGGAAAATCCGAATAGATAAATACGGAGATAAATGCACCCTGGTAATAAAGCTTCGCCAGTCACTTTTGTCGCACCAAGTTCACAAACATTTTCAGGAGGAGACATCTTCAACATCATCCAACCCATCCATTTCATCTTTCAAAAAGTTTTTCCTTCTCAAAAGAAAACTCCAAGAGAAATATGTATGTATGCACGGCTTTCCAAACTCAACTTCCTCCCGTGTTAAATATTTCCCAAGACTCCAAGCCGTCAACGGAACAGAGCAGAACTCATCATCGTAATTTAGCTGGAAGTGGGATTGGTAAATGAGATGTGAAAAATAGGAAGTAAATACGGGAGCAGGCACGATCATCATCGTCATCTTCCTCCTTCTCTTCATGATCATCCGTTTCTGTAGTAGGAAGCGCCAAAGAGTGTAATCGTGCGAGGAAAGATGTAAAAATTACTTTGGCAGTTCCGTTTTCCCTCCCTCTCACTCAACTTCAAAACTCCTTGGAACCATTCACTCACTCACTCTCTCACACTCTCATTTTGAACTTTAAAGTGTGAAGAAACTAAAGTGGAAGTGGATGATACACATACTTACTTTACTCAATACATATGCATAAGTAAATACATGCATGGCGACATGAGCACTCAAACCTTTCACTATTTACTCCCAAGTAGTTTTTTTCCACTGATGCTATCTTTCTGAAGAAGGAGGACTACTACAACTTTACTATAACAATTTTCTTTTTTCCCTTCCATGAATTTCACCCCGTTCCCATTCTCTCCTCGTCTCTCCTCTAATGTCACTTACATTACGATACATTATTTGCCGAGGAGTTTTTATTCCGGGAAATTTCATGCATTAAAACATTTATTGCCGAGCGTACAGACAGACAATGACAAATCCCCACTGAAGGAGAAAGGGGAACTTAGCAGCAGCAGCAACAGATACAATTTTTTGATGAGCGTCTTCCGCCTCCAGAAAAAAAACATAATCACACTCACATTTTTACATCCATGAAAAAAATGTGCTTACATTGACATTCTGCATCGAAGTAGTGGTAGTACACTCCACTCGTAAAAGCACATCCATAAAAAAAGAACTAGAGCTAAAGTCTGGGGAAGAGTGAAGACCCCTTGAAAAAATCATTTTACGACTGCTACTTAAACTACACCAGCTTTTAACATTATTTTTACGGGTGCACATAAGTTCCCTTGTCTTCCGCGGAATTAGTCTGCACCTCAGACTTGGAAAAAATGGTACTTACTCCATAATAATAATCATAGCATCCGTGTCGTATCTCATATTAAAACAACTAAATACTACATACTTATATGGTCATACGAATAACAAGTACATCTTCACTTCTTCACTGATCGTGAAGTATCTCTGCGACTTCTGAATATCGCACAGGAAACAATCCCGGAAGAGAGGATTGAGTAGCTGTAGCTTTAGCCATTGCAAAAAAAATATCTTGTCTGGAGAAGGAAGCACTGGTCTGGCACTGCATACTTAATTTCCCCTTTATCCGCGGAATTAGTCTGCACCTCAGACTTGGAAAAAATGGTACTTACTCCATAATAATAATCATAGCATCCGTGTCGTATCTCATATTAAAACAACTAAATACTGCTTATATGGTCATTCGAGTAACATGTACATCTTCACTCCTTCACTGGTCGCGAAGTATCTCCTCGACTTCTGAACATCGCACAGGAAACAATCCCGGAAGAGAGGATTGAGTAGCTGTAGCTGTAGCCATTGCAAAAAAATATCTTGTCTGGAGAAGGAAGCACTGGTCTGGCACTGCATACTTAATTTCCCCTTTCATGGGAGCAGGACGAAATGAAGTGTGTGTTTGCTGCGCGCGTGGCATGGCATGGCGTGGCAAGTCTTCTGTGAAAAGTGCTATCATCGCACACCACTCATTCCAGAAAATCCTTCTTACCACCAACACCACTACCACCGGCGAACCAAAAGGCTTGTGCCAACAAAGTTCCTGCAAGACATTGAGAGTATTCAGAGGGCCGTATTTTCCCAACAAAAACAAAGTATTTTTATATTTTGCTAAAAAAAATTGTAAATACGGGCGAGTTGAGTTGAGTTGAGTCAAGTCCTGTGATGACTGTGATGTGATGTAAAGTCGTGCGTCGCACCACTCTCATTCCAAAACTCGGGAAGCAACAGTGAGAGTCATAAGAGTCATTGTTGCTGCTTGAGTCTGCAAAGCTGGAAGGTTGAATGAGGGGAAAGTACCATGTTTAAAACCCCTGCTTATTATTTTATGAAGCTCGAGCTCAAGCTCAAGCTCGTGTTGGAGCCCGAGTGGAAAAGAGCGAGAATACAAAGTGCGTAGGGCTCTTTTTTATTTAAAGTCCTGTGATGACTGTGATGTGATGTAAAGTCGTGCGTCGCACCACTCTCATTCCTAAACTCGGGAAGCAACAGTGAGAGTCATAAGAGTCATTGTTGCTGCTGGAGTCTGCAAAGCTGGGAGGTTGAATGAGGAAAAGTACCATGTTTAAAACCCCTGCTTATTATTTTATGAAGCTCGAGCTGAGCTCAAGCTCGTGTTGGAACCCGAGTGGAAAAGAGCGAGAATGCAAAGTGCGTAGGGCTCTTTTTTATTTTCATTTTTCATGGAAAAAGGGTATTCCGGGTCTCCGCACTTTATGGATCCTGTGCGGTGTGACCAGGCGAAAATAAGCTGGGATGTGGGATCGAGGAGACTGTGGAGCTGCTCAAGTGCTGTAGTATTTTTTAGTCTCTTTGAATGTTTCACTATTTCGGATTTTTCCCTCCTCTCTCCATGCAGATTTTTTCCTCGTTCCTCTGATCTCCAGAGAGAAATGAAAGGATTGTGCGGGGAAATTCCCACTACAGCTGCAAATGTTACAGCTTTATTGTCCTGTGGAACAAAGGGGGCTCTTGACAAGGGAAAAAAAAGAATCGGGTAAATTGGGTCATTCCAGCAGTGCAGAGCCGAGCTATGAGTAGGAGTTTCTCGCACTATGATTTTTTTCGCAGTTTTTATGCTAATTACCAGAAAAATAGGGAAAATGTAGCTCATTTAGGCATGGAATAATTTCCCATATCGATTTTTTCCTCTCCTCATGATAAATATCGCACTACTAATATATGTAATGGTGAGAGTGAATACTGCTTGGTAGCTAAATATTTAGTAGCGGCCAAAATGAACGTATTTTTGGGTACAAGTAAAGGACATTTTCATGATAAATTTTTTTCTTTTCTTTTTTCAACAGGAATAGGAGTACGATGGAGGACAAAGCGGATCCGGAGTCATTGCACTACTCCCAGCACTATCAACAGGGAAGCCATGAAGTTCTCGAGTAAATAGTAAGGAGAACGTAATTTTTTTCGAAAGTGATTGATTGGACTGGAATGGAAGTGAAAAAAAGTGAAAGCGGCCCTTTATAAAAAGCCAATAAGGAGAGACGACAAAGACATTTTATTTGATATGTTTACTCACATACACACGCTCTCCCCATAAAAAATCTATTATAGTGCCCGGAATAGCTCGATGCTTGCTGAACAAACAAAAAAAAGATGTGGTGGAATGTGTGAGTAAGCTTAGGTACGTACATAAAAAGTGTTTTCTGCGTTCTTCCCTTCTCGGAAAAAAGTGACCGTGCAGTAATAGTGGAACGATCTGGTCTGGTCGGTCTGGAAAAATAATGCGATGCGATGCCACGCGATTCCAAAGAATCCGATCGGCGAAGAAGTCGGTGAATGATTCGGCTGAGGAAAGAGCTCAGGGCAAAGTCCCCCTGAAATTCTCCGCGAATCCCGGTCATTATTCAAGGAGCCAACACATTGCCCCTGTAATAAATACCAGTGCTTAAGACCAAGCATCTCAACTATTACATCTTTTCTCGCTAGAGAGAAAAGAGGAAAAAATATCCTTCAAATAAAATACCATCTCCACATTCTACGTCGAGTAGTGCACTCAACAAGCAAACACAAACAAAAAAAAAGTGGTGACGGTAGTGGTGGTGGTGGTGAGTGGTGCCGTAACTAGGCTTGACTTTGGCAGGAGGGAAAAAAGACATTAGCTTTTACGTTTGTCAATATTTCAAACGACAGCGATAGCTCCACATTCTGTTGTGTGGAGGAATCGAGACCTCGCTTTTGTGCTACTTTCCGTTCTACAGTTCAACAACACCAACCACCACCAACAGTTTTTCCCCCAGAAAACTTTATCAGGAGCAGGAGGGAAAAGGGCAGAATCGGAAGGAAAGGAGGACAACAGCGTTGCTTAATGTCTCCCCACAGAAAAGATTTCAAACGCAGACGGAAGTCAAAACTCAGATCGCGCAATAGGAGGACGACGAGTGCTATTAGGAGAAGGAACAACTTGAAACTTGGTGCCGCACTCCCATTCATTGGAGCAAAAATGGAGGAGCAAGCCTTCAAGGATTCCCTTTCCGCACCTACCTCCAAAAATGACGACGGTGGTGGTGGTGGTGGTAGTGGTTGTGTAACCACACTCAATTTGAGGGACAGAAGGAGGATGAGGAGAACATCACTTGTATCGAGTGTGATACTGCAATCGCCATCAAAGGAAGAAGCCACTTCATACCGGAAGTTTTATGCGACACAGGAGATTGGAGAAAAGTTCTTGGGGAGTAATGGGAATGGATGCAGGACTCATCACAATCGCAGACTATCTGTCCTTCCTCCCTTTGGTGATGAGAAGGAGGAGGACAACAGCAGCAACAACAACGACGATGGCGATTGTGAGAGTAATGGTTATGCCTTCACCAGAAATATTATGTCGTTGTCATTGTCACAACCAAATGAGTATTATTCCAAGTATTCGCGCAATAAATATGCTTGTGGTGAGCGTGAGCATCGTTATCATCATCAGAGAGGAGCAGTAGTGGCGGTGGTGGAACACCAGTCACAGTCACTTCAACTCCGAACAGTCCGCAGAACTTTCACGGAAAAATTTTCTGATGCTTCTGGTGAGCAGTGGTGGAATGGAGTGTTGAAATATGAGGAGGGAACACCACTATCTGCGGCGGAGTTCAAGAATGAACAAGAACAAGAGGACTCTAATGAATATGATTATTCTCTCTGTTGTTGTGCTAGTTTTTCTAATAATGAATGGAACGCCACCAGAGGGTTTTTATGTCGCTGTTGTTATCGTAGTAGGGAAGAAGCCCTTCAGATTAATAGTTTAGAGGAGGGAAATTGTCACTGCAAACATGACTCCTCCACAACTAGCGGTGGTAGCTGGGGGAGGGGGAGTTGTCCTTGTTGCGGTGGACTACGGACAAACAGACTGTTAGGAAGTTTAGTAAGTAACAATACTACTACCAGAAACTACTTGGCGGAGGACCTCCCAACTGAGAGTGGCTCCCCGCCTGCCAACAACTCAACCTCAACCTCGGGAAATCCCTTGTTTGCCTCGTCAATCCATTTAGACTTATGCAAAAACAAAAACAGCTCCAGTTCAAAACCTACTCAATTTGCCCAGTCACCAAAATCATCGTCATCATCATCGTCGTCGTCATTGTCATCGTCATCATCCCCCGAAAACCACCAGAAAAAACAACACCGACCATCACGAGATTCATCATCATCATCATCGTGTCGTGGGCTGCCAACCCCCGCGAGTGCAACGTTTTTCAGAATGGTGCATGCACTCCTCCTTAGTGTTCTTACTGTTTCCATGTGCTTCTGGAAGAGGGTCGTGGAGCTCCCATGCATTTCATTGACCAACACTCTGGTAGCTTATGCCTGTTTGCACAAAAGCCACAGGGACAATATGTCATCAAGCCAAAGTTTTGAGGGGAAGCTTCCACGTGCTGGCGGCGGTAGTAGTGGTGGTGGTGGTGATGGGGTGGCCTTCAAATCCTCAGTGAAAACCACCTCCGTCAGCGGTCACCACGCCGCCAGAACTGACAGACGAGTTAGGGGGTGTCGAGTTCTCATACAAAAATGTGATTTCATCTGCATAATTGCTCTAGGTGTGTGTCTCATGTCAAGCAGTGTGACACCTGACACCATCACCTCCAACGAAATTTTCCCCATGGACTCCGCATCCCAGGCTGACCGAAGACGTGGAAGGAGGTAAGAACAAAAAAAATAAAAGACTTCTATCTATGAAACCCACCCTCGCCCTTTTATCCACTTGATTTCCTGGTCCCTTCTCAATTTTCTCAAAAGAGGATGGAGGGATGGCCATGTAGTCAAGCCAATTTGTTCTTCCTTTTGTGGAGCCGCATCAGACCGTACGGATTCTAGAGAGGAAATCACGTTATGTCTTGAAAAAAATTGAAGAGTTCTTATATATTTCCTCTCTTTAAAGTAGTATTCAATTCCTCATTCCTCTCGTCCACGTGTACGTAAATACTTATTTAAGAAGAGATCAAGTAGATTATTTCATTGGAACAAATATCGTCCCCTTCCTAGCACATACTTAAGTACTTCTCCCAAGTCTTCGAGAAAATACTTATTTTTTGTCCTTTTTTTATTCCCCCTTCTTCGTCTACTTACAGCGTTCACGCATCACCCACTCCCTTCACAATTTTCATTTCGTTTCATTTTCTCGTTAAAAATTTTTATTTTCAAAATAATTTTCTCCCACTTTTCCCATTTCTCTACGGTTCACGGTACCTGAATGGAATTGCATTCAGTCTACTTAGTTGGCTCAGGTTTTGGGATCTGTGGGATGCAGGGAATGAGGAAATCCAGCCACGTTTCACGAGACGACTTCTTTTTTCTTAAGGTTCACCTCTCTCATTCCCTTTCCAGGAAATCTCTGGGTCCATACTAGGAAGTAGACTCAGGGCTCTAAAACCGAAACGTGAAGAAAATGAGGAAGAAAGTCTTCCTCCTTCCTTATGAAATCCTTTTTTTTCATCAGCCACTCTCTCACTCACTCACTCACTCATTCCGTTTCCTTCTTCCCCTGCACACTTCATGTTTACCCTCCAATAAATAGGAATCCGATTAGCTCAGTGGAGAATTTTACTCTCGTTTCCCTGATTCCATTATATACCTTTCACTGACTAGCATTCACCCATCCATTCATCCATCCACTCATTCTGCATGTATGGGCTGGGAAACATATCATAACTTCGGTGAGCTGAACCGGTGCTCCAGTAATAACTCACTCTTCCCAAGGAAGAACTTGAAGTGCAGGGATGAGCAAACTGAACATAAGTAAAGTGTGAGAGAGTCTCGCTTGTCTTCTTCCTCCTCATCATCATTCAAAGAAACTTTCAAGTTCCCTTGTGATATTTTCTTCTTGTTCTAAGCCTCTTCCCAGAACACTCGAACAAAAACTTGGAGAGAGAGGAATGAATGCACTCAAATCAAGCTGCAGGAAGTAAGTAGGTTCTGATAAGGAGTTTTACCTACTCCGCACCACCACCACCACGTTCCCATCGCATCAGATCAGATCATTTCCAGACCCAGAGCTGGAGCTAGGCCATAGTCAGAGTTCGGATCACGTAAGGAAGCAAGCTCTGGTAGACATAAGTACTGAAAGTATATCGATGGAGGTGAATGAATTCATGATATTGCATATTACCTCTTAATTTTTGAGCATTATGCCAGAGCTGGAAACTCTGTAACTTGACGCGAGCCCGGTGGTGTTGGTGCCTACGCTGGTGATGCAATCTCCTTTCCTCTTTTCAGTCTTCCAATCTACACAATGCTTACATCTTACATGTGCAAATATTCCATTCCCAGCGTGAGTTTCACGATAGCAATCATCTTTATTATGGTCGTTAGTACCGTACCTTCTCTTCCTCGCTGATCATGAGAGTTCCCTTTGACAGACCTTAGGTACACATTCTCATCTCGAGCATCATCATTCAAAAACGGGATGCGTGATAGTGATGCCTCATTTTTTCAGCTTCATTCATTCATCTACTCTCCTCAGTATCAGCATATGTTTCTCCATGTAAAAAGTAAGTAAACTCTGTCTCAGTCGCTCCGGAGCGAAGATCCTTCCTTTCGCTCCTCATTTTCTTGTCTTTTTTTCCTCCTTGGCTGAAACTAGAACCTGAGCTGAAGCCAGTGGTCTAGCAAGGAGACTTAAGGAGAACGGGATAAAGCCAATGAAAAACTGCAACAGATTCACAGTTTGGATCTCCCTCTCCCTTACTTTTAGTTGGTTTGGTTCTTGTGCTCGGTTTGCTCTTTCGCTTATTCATCCGGCCAAACCAACCATCCATTCATTTGCCACTTTATCCTGCAAAGTAGACAATCTCTCTTGTCTTCATCCTTTCTTCCTGGTTTGGTTTGGTCTTTTTGTAATGTGTTCACTCCACTTTCTCCTCAGTTTACACTCTATGGTATCCAGATCCAGAGGCAAGAGCCCGTGATCTAGGCGGAGGAGGACAGGAGAAGATGATGATGATGATTATGTTGGTTATTGCTTTTTTCTTAGACATCCTCATCGTCATCATGATGATGATCATCATCAGTGTCGTCGTCGTCTTCTTCTCCTTTCCTCGTCGCCATTCACATCTTAATATTGTCGCTAAAGTGAAAAAGAGTGGGAACAAGCGAGCATGAAAGACAACACGATTCCTCCTTATTTTATCGTGTTTCATCTTTTGACTTTGATTCCGCTCCTTTCCCTTTGAAGTACAAAGGGAGTCTGAAGAGTGCAGTGAGTTTTTTGGTTAAGGCAAACTTTTCCTTTCCTTGTGACTACATGCGTACATGAATGCAGGCTGGCAA
This sequence comes from Tyrannoseira gladiata, assembly GCA_027744355.1. Classification (NCBI taxonomy): domain Eukaryota; kingdom Metazoa; phylum Arthropoda; class Collembola; order Entomobryomorpha; family Entomobryidae; genus Tyrannoseira; species Tyrannoseira gladiata. The sequence continues at coordinate 9,932 of JAHZNH010000713.1, forward strand.
GCTCATTTTCTGTTCTGCTCTGATCTAGTTTTTTTTTCCTTTCAAGGAGATAGATATCCATCTCCAGGGTTTTTTTGCACGCTTCCCCGAAAAAAGAAATGAAGTTGTTGATGACAGCGACAAAAGTGAAATGGTAATGAGGAGAGAGTGTCAACAACTCGATAAGTTGTTAGGAGGAATAATATGCGCATATAATTAGATATCGTGCTGGCACACATTATTACTTTCGCTTTGGATCTCTACGGTATGCAGGGAACATTACTCATTTTCAAAAGCTATTCTCAGAGGAAAAAGGATTGAGTTGAGTAAGAGGGAGGGAAAGCCATAATCGTGCTCAAGGAACTCGTGTAGTAGAGGGGAGAAGTTAGTCAACGACCTTTTTTTTGTCAAAACGGAGAGCTTCATCAATGAAATCGAGAGCATAATATTTAAATATGGAAAGCTCACAGCGCGGAGTGCCTCACCCGAAAAATCTTGTTAGCTTTACGAACTCCTTCTGATGATGGGGCCACATTAAAGAGTTAAAATCGTTTGATGGGAGAGGCTCTTTGAATTTCAGATTAGATTCTTCAAAGGTGAACTTTTCCCCTCGGAGAGCTAAACCATGAGTGGTAGGTCTGGTGGATGGCATGACTTTTTAAGCTTGGGTTGGTTTAGCTGAGCTTCGACTTCACTCGAGCTAGAGATGAGTTGGCCTTCAGGAGCAAAAAACTTTAAAGGACTTCTTACCTCCTTTAAATAGTCTTGCCAGGTTTAAGTCAATTGCGTTTTTATTCAGTGTGCCCCACCTTCGCATTTAATACCTCATATGACGGTAGGAGTGGGGGTGCCCTCCTTCTGTACTGAGGTGGGAGCTGAGGTGCCTATAAGGCTTCCGGATATATTATTCGATAGCATTTATTCATTCATACAGAACTAATCTTCCATACAGAAGGGAATCATATCATCATCATCAGTTCTTTCGTGGAGGATTTTTTCATGTTCATGGATTTTCCACGCAAATTGAGAAAAAAAAATCCAAATCCATTAGGAAAAAAATCTCCACTCCATTCACTCTTTCACTCACTTGATTAAAAGAAGACGGAAATAGCTCAAAATGAAACCATTATGATGACGACGATGAGGATGGGGAAAAGGGGGAGAAAGTGGATGAAAGGTAATGATGTGATATGGTTGGTTAAACAACGATATGTTAAGCGCGCAGTAATAATGTCGTAATAAGACCTGAGCCACAAGATCCAATCCAATCCAATCGGATCCGAGCCAATCCACATCCACAACAGAAAAAATATGTATGATAGTGATTTTGGTAGTCGTAGTAGTACATTCTACACCAGGTCTAGTGATAATGATGGCGGTCGTAGCTCCTTCCATACCAAAAAAGTTTTTTTTTCTCCTCCAGTTATCAGCCAAAAACCCCATCAGATTTTTTTCCTTCAGAAGCCAGGTAAGATAGCTATTATGGGAGTGGGGTAAGGAAATTGTACATTTTTCTCTTAAACCATAACCATCTTATTCTAAAGCCATCACCATCATCATCATCATCATCCTCAGTGAGACTAAAAACCTCCCACAATTTTTCCCGAGAAACTCGTGCGGTGTGAAATTGGAAAAAATGGTATTATTCTATCCCCACAGAAGTACTACTATGTAGTACTAATATTGCTAGTAGCACGAGTGCTAGTGGTAATAGTACTTTTCCCCAAGAAAGTTTTTTTCTCTCCTCTCCTTCCTGACTTGTGAAGTTGGCCCATTTGCATGGCAGATAAGCTATCAACGAGTCAGATTTTTTCCTGGTCGTTTGGTTCACTTGGTTTGGCTTGGCTTGGGAAAAAAGTCACATTTTTTTACCTACTCCTCCCGCTGTACACAATTACGGAGAAGGATCCGCGATCCGAATGCGTGTGTGAGTTGAGGAGGAAGTGCTAAGACAGTTTTTTCCCCTGTGCACACGGCAAACGCCAAACCTGAACGATTTTCGGTTGGTAGGAGCGAGTACTTATGTCTCCCCAATATAATATGAAATTGGCTGAGTGAGCGAGTGAGTGAGTTGAAAGGGACTTTCTTTCTGGGGAGGAACAGCTTGTGCAAGGCACACTGACTCAGCGACCACTGCCACCAGCCACCAGCTAGTCATTCCATTCCAGTATTTTTTCTTACCTTTTCTTACTCCACTTCCTCCTTCAGTTTATCAACTTTCCTCTCTCCCCCCATTATGCAAAAAAACAGGGAGTGAGGAGGAGATCGAAGGAGGAAAAAAAGTGGATTTCAGCATAAGAATTCCATCCGTGCATGCAATCTACATTCTTCACTCCAATGCTGAAATATTTTCACTCCAACATCCGACTCCGACTTCCTCCAGTGCCGTAAGTACTCCGGCTGGGCCCGTGACTGGATATTTCAGAAAACCAAAATAGGTGTTAGGTGTCTCTTCCCTGGCTGGTAGCTGTGGTATGGTGTGGCGTGGCGTGGCATGGCATGGCATTGCTTGGTGTCGTGCCACCGTTAGCTTTATCATCACTATCACTCTCGATCCTCTCCTCTTTTTTTTCTGGGGAATCGAACGCGAGGGAAAAAAGAAAAGATTCCAGCGCGGAGTAATGGGTGACTGAACCCGACCGAATGTGTGAACAAAAGAGAAAGGAACGTAAAAAAGGAACATGCATAAAAACGAGGGAAAATTGAAGAATTGAAGAAGGTAACATTTTGCACTCTTCCCTTACCCTCCAAAAAATGCCAAAGTACAATACTATCGTTTTGTCCTTCCACTTCCAGTAGGCCCAAGAGAAGGAAAAAAGGATCGAAAAGGAACATAAGTTATACGGGAACATTGAATGTATACGAATTTCCTCCTTTTCTTCGTCCTCTTCTTCTGGATTTAAGCTCCGCAGCTGGAGTAAGAACTTACAAAACTTGTTCTTGATTCGCTTGCTTGTCCTTCTCGTATTTCCTCCTGAAAGCCGTGGATAGATGCCCACATTGGAAAGTGAAATGCTAATAGGGGAAGAAAAAGTCAAGGCACCTTTTCACGCGACCCCTTCTTAAAAAAAGGAGAGGATGTCTCCACTCCCTACTTTCACTCCACGCATCCATTTCTCCTGTCCTCATTTCCCCCAACATGAAGGAAGGTGTCTTGCTGAGGGGATTGGACTGGGAGGGATATGTACGATGTACAATATGTACTGGCAGTGCCACCACGACACCGTCACTGTGTAAATATGTTGTTATGGGAGAGTGTTAGTGTTTTTTTACAAGCTATCACGATACGATCGCATCGGATCGTTTTGCCCCACTCCCCAATATATAGTTTTTTTCCCTTGGTGGAGGAGGCGAAAAAAATGGGAATCGATATCTGTCACTTTATTTTGCACACGTAGAGACTTTACTTCGTTCCTTCTAATAAAATATCTGCCAGTTATATTTGCCAGGGAGGAAAATCAATTTGGTTTTGTCGAGCGAATCTCTGCCGCCTCCATCCATTGATTTCTTCCACGGACAGATCAGATCGCCCAGATTGCTTGTATTCCTTTTTTTTACAGCTTTTCCAATTTTCTCTGCCTTGTTTTCCCGAAAGAAGTGTGTCGTTGTGTCACCATCATCATCATCATCATCAACAGAAGCAGGAAAGAAAAAGAATCCATTTTCCTTTTCCCCGAAAGCAATATCCCAAATATGGTGTTTTTATGCCCTCACAATAAAAATTCACCTTTATTTGGGACATCCAGAAAAAATGTGGGTGAGCATCCAATATTTCTATATGGAATGGAATGAGATGCGATGGCATGGCATATCTTCCTTGCTTCTATGTCCCAACAAAGACACAGGATCTTCCTGGTTAGGAGGTCGAGTTCGAGCTGGAGCAATCATAGTCCCAACCCAATGACATTCCTACTTCAACTTTCTACTACTGCTATTCATTGTCTAGCTTAAGTGAGGGAAAATAAATGAGTTTTAAATAGGAGGAAAAACCTCTTTTCTGAAGAAAGGCAGGAAACATTTGATAACACGCGAGTTTTTTTTCTGCTTGTCCCGCAGCTATAAGAAATTGGGGGAAGAGGAGAACTAAAGAATTGAGTGATGATGACAAGCGCTCCTTCCTATTATGTAGTAGTTCATGCTCAAGTTCTCCAGCATAAGAAATTCAGCGCGTGTTCCACGAATCCAATCCCCTGATAGTCATCATCATCATCTTCTCCTCCAGACCTCATATTGATCTGTTCAGTTTTCTTCTTCAATTTGCTCTTCCTCATCTCTCGCTCCCTTGGAGGAAGGAGAGAAATAGCGGAAGACTACCTACCTATCCGAATCCGAATCCTTTTTTCTCTTTCCTCTGCCTCATTCCACCCATTTTTTCCAGGAGCCCATCAGAATCATCATGATCATCAACATCATTCCCACACCACATTTTTCCCCGAGATGATGATGTAAGTCGTTATAATAGGAGACAGTAAGCGTTTTTCCGTAGAATGCATTTGAAAAATAGCGTGAGTGAGTGAGAAACCCTCGTCCTTATGTATTTTTGTCTCGCCATCCTTTTTTCTTCCTCTTCCTTACCCTCAGCAATTTAAAGTTAGATTTAGTGTTCCCTCAGTGCGCCGGTGAAAGTTTATTTGCATATCTATATACCAGAGAATATATGTATCTCCTTCCTCCATAGTGGGTACGTGCCTATCCCTTCCCCCTGATAGGGAGTTGAGTGGAGGTAGTACTACCCCCACTACTACCGTAGTAGTAACCTCACATAAAAAATATTTATTCTTGGCCTATTTTTAGTATTCAGCATCTGAATTGGATAACTAAATAACGGAAATCGTGCATAATCCTCCCGAAGGATCCCTCTCGGATCCTTGCTCACTCACTCACTCATCCACCCGCTCGCTTTCTTTTCTTTCTTTGGAGGATTGTGATTGTGAGTGAGCACCACAAATAATAAAACTATTTTTAACTTTCGAGGCGGAATGAAAGCGGGAGTTCAATATGTCGGATGAGGCATTGCTGACGCGAGTAATAGTAATAATAAAAAGCCATTATCCTTCTTTATTCCTCTCCATTCGAGTGAATTCTCTTCCTTGTAGTAGTAGTAGTAGTTTGAGCAGGAGTCTTTTGTCAAGCCAAACAACTCATTCCCGTTAGTTACTCGGAAGAGGAGAGAGGAGTTCGCCAAGCAACATAGAAAATGAAGGGAGATGAAGCATCATGATGATGATCGTGACCATCATCCTCCGTTCTATTTCAAAGAGAATAGAAAATAAAATTCTTCCTCTCCTTCCACCACTTTTTTCTCTCCTTCGGTGCATTCGATTCAATCCAGTCCAATCTGATCTAGAGGATGTATGTATGTCGGTAATAATGAATGGGAATCTTAAAGACTCCGCTCCAGCTTGAATATCCGGCCTAGACTCTGAGGAGCGGTTGGAAATGTGGGGCATTTCTCTCTCTCTTTTCGCCAACTTAAAAGCCATCATTTGCTCCACACCAGTGAGCTTGCTCTCTTTGCTCTCCGGTTCACAAAAGAATTTTCTCTCTTTCGGAATTAGACTTCCAAGTATTGGTTAGTTGGAACATAAATACAATGAAATGATCTCCCGATTTAACAACTTTCACCAGGACCACCACTACTACCACACTTACACACTTTTCCTTGCATTCCATTCTTCTGCTGGATGGAGGGAGGGGAGCCTTTCTCCAGAAAAATGCAATATTGTAGGTATAAGTTAATGCTATCACATCAACCATCCAGCGAGCCCTACAAAGAAGTAGGCCGGGTTCCCTCACTCATAGTTTGAGTTGCATAATGGCTCTAGTGCGTTACTGCTTGGAGCGCATTATAACATTGTGTAACTTTCACTGGAAGCATACCTACCTTAATTCCTCTGGAATGTTCGGTCCATGTTGTTTGCATGAGAGGAGTCCTGTCTGTCAGTGATTATGACGATGTGATGCGATACGATGAGATGAGCGCACGACAGCAGATGATTACCGCCATGGGGTACGTATCCAACGTAACAAAAAAAATTCCCTCCAGTACAGACTCCTCCATATCCTCCCAGCTTCACCTCCAGCTCCAGGCAGCCAGTCTCCCTGTAATTTTCCCTATTGTCCTGTTCCAGAACCCGCGGTAGTGCTTAGATACACAGTTAGTGGATGTAACACGCGAGATAGTGTTTTTATAATGGAATGAGCATGAGCCCAAGCCTACCTCATTCCCTTTGTTTTTTTTGTGGGAAAACAAAAAAAAACTATATCCGAATCAGATAACGAGCTCGATCCACTCGCCTTTTTCTGGAAACGCACGACACCACACCACAAGTTACAGTGAGAACGGTTCCGTTATCAAAAATAATATGAAAGAGAAGGACAGTCGCAGACAGGGAGGGATGGCATTGGAAGTGTGCGTTACATTTAATACGCTTTGCCCCCAGAGGTTAAATACGTTATAAGTCC
>JAHZNH010000714.1:0-12478 GCA_027744355.1 Tyrannoseira gladiata
TATGTCCACCGATTATAGTTGGAATTTGCGGGTGGAGAGCCCTTGATTACTTTTATATCCTTGAATAATGCTCGACCCATCATTACTATCATTGTTATGCAATGAGTGGAGACAAAGCCATATAGCCTTAGCCCTTCTCCAGTGACTACTCACTGAAGTAGGTGCATAAGTAGTAAGTACTCACTCATTTCCTTTCATATCTCACCATTCGCTTTCTCCTCTCGCGCTAAAGTCCTCTCATCCACCACCACAACCATATCCGTCCCTATTTTTTCAGTTCGGTTGAACGTTTTTTACGTGACCATCTGTCTGCGAAATTCTGGTCGTGGTACAGCGGAGTGGAGCGTGGGGATGTGAGATGTCACATGTAAACTGTGGTTCATTGGGAGAAAATGGTGCGGTGGATGTAGAATAAATTTTTTAAATTCGTGTTGTAAACTGAAACTCCGTGTGCATGTCTGGCAGTATCTAGGTACTGGGAAACTAAATATGTTGTACGTACTACTACTTATTCCCAGTATTTGCCTCTAGCCCTCACTTGGCATATGTCATATAAACCTTTTCCCTCATATCGCACCAGCATCATCGTTTCAGGAAGAATAAGTTGTAAATGTGCAGCTGCTTTGTTCACATTCGCTGTTCTCTTCCTCTGATGATTTCAAAAAAAATTATGGTGAGGCTTGAGTCAGTCTGCGAGGAAGCAAAACAAGGAGGAAGAATTTCCACTAAAAAATCACAGCCATCACCATCATCATTGTTATTTCAAAAACAAGGAAAAAGACCTAGGAGGTAGGCCCTGCCTGCTTTCCTGCCTACATTTCATTGCTAAATTGGTGGAGACACACTAAAGCAAAAAAGGTGTATTTATATCAAATGATGTAGGTCTGCTGGCATGCCGGTGGTGATGAGTGGTGGGGAATGGAGGATGTTGTAATATTAATGCATATTTATAAAGGAAAAAAGGTGGTCTGGTCTAGTTTGGTTTGGGTTTTCCCCTCAAGTTCTATCTCATTTTTCGAGAATGAAAAGGATGTCATGTTGTCAGTGATGACGAGCTAGATAAAATTTGGCGGACGAAACAGGTAAAGAAAGAAGGCACAGCGGTTAAAAGTGATTCCATCGAGGAGCGTCCTTCGGCAGAAATGAAAATTCCACCTTCCTACGATTTCTTCATCCATCTCGCCTGCATGCCCCACATTTCTGGGGGAACTGGTTTTTCGCTTGTTTTCCTCACTTCCTCGAATTTATTCTTAGTTAACTACATTTACCCACGCGCTAGGGAGGATCGAGGGAAGCTCCTACGAAATAAGGAGGGGAAAAAACTCAACTCCCGCGTTACCCTCTTTTTATTGGGTTAGTCCTCCCAGAAATTGTGAATTTACTCGGTAAATTGAAGTTTTCAAGGAAGAGCAAAGAAGGAGGAAGATGTAGGAGCGCTTGTCTCTTTCCGGGAAGAAAGTTTTTGCAGGAAAATGTCAATAGTTGGATTTTCCCATCCCCCTCAACATGATTACGATTAGAGGGGAAAATGCAAAAAAACCATACATAACTTCAATATGTACATTTATAGGTACGCATGCATATGTAGAGCACGAGGCATGACATACTAGCTTACTCGTAAGATTGTTAGTAGTAGATTTGTAGTGCTTTTTTGATATGATTCTAGCTTTAAATATGGCTCTTTAGAAGACTCCCAGGATTTTTTTTGGTAGGAGTGTAGTAGAGTAGGAGCATGATAAATATCCCGAACAGAGTGAAAATCCGCTCACAGGGAAATATTTAAATCAGTTGCCAAATGCGATGTGAAGGAAAAGATCACGTTCGTCCGTATTTCCTACCGGTTCCCTCAATGATTTCATAGGCATTTAATAATGTTTTCGGAGGAGGCACATACTAATGTATGTAAGTATACCTCCACTACGAGGGAAATCGTTGAGGAGCAAACAAAAAAACGAGGAGAACTTGTTAGATCACAAACTCTCGTTTCACTCGTTTGCAACTCCCAGAATACTACAAATATTTTTTTTCTGCGGAAGACGAAGAAACATGCCATTTCATGGTTGTGGTTAGGTTTGGTTTGGGAAGGTTACGTTAGGTTGCACATAAAAGAATTACACAAATGGCGGTCCTCTTTAACCACTTTTTTTTATCAGAAAGAAAACTGAGGCATCTTCACGTTCTCCTCTAGAATAATCTTTTACGCGTGTGACGATCCCGAACATGATACTAACTGGTGAGCACTACCTACCTACTTTTATACCTCCTCCGACAAGAAAGGAAGAGAGAGAGCAAGTTACCCACCCACCCCCGAAATAATTTTTTCCAAGAGAAGAAAGAAGTCAACTCACTGACTCACTCCAAATGTACAAGAGAGAGAGAGTGTGTGTGTGTATGTTGTTCTTATGTATGTTTGGCGGAGTTACTTTTTCTTTCGCCCCGATAAAAAAGTGGGTGCAGATGTTCCGTTTCCACATACGTTTCTCTCCCAACAATATCAACAAGGAAGGAGCAGAGTGCAGAAACTCACTCCAACAACAACGACGACTAGGATGGCGTATGGGAATGCGGTAGAAATGGCAAGGGGAAAAAGTTTGAATAAATTCCCCCTCACATTATTTAACTTGAGGGGAATCCGCATGAATCAAAGCAGAAGGATTCAGAAAATGAAGCCAACATCCGGTACAAGTCAACTTGTGAAACAAACTGATGGCTAGACACACCTGACAAGTTGGCTAGTCTTCCTCAATTCAAAAGGAAAAAAATTACCCGGATGGAGGAACGGAGAAATTTTTATTTGGAGAAATCACTGGAACTATCCCAAAGTTCATTCAACGAGTCAGCGAGCGAGCAAGCGAAGGAAAGAACGAATGAAAACTGGATTTTTTTTCTTGAGAATCTAGGGATGAATGATGCATTAAAAGGGGAACGTTTAATTTGCCGTGCATCATGGTTCGTAGCATTCATTCATTTTCATTATCATTTCCCTCTGAAAAAACCCTCTCATGAAAACTGGATTTATTTTCTTGAGAATCTAGGGATGAATGATGCATTAAAAGGGGAACGTTTAATTTGCCGTGCATCATGGTTCGTAGCATTCATTCATTTTCATTATCATTTCCCTCTGAAAAACCCTCTCCCAAAAAATATGAAAAATGGAAACTTTCTCCGCTTCAGTCAGCCAGCCAGCACGACATTTAGGGTACCTAACTTATGAACTAATGATATTACCACATTTAGGAAAAAATAATGAGGCGGGTAGGTAGGTAATTATTACGCCAAGAATGACTCCTTTCTCTGATGATGTGATGTTACGCAATCATTTCCTTTTCTCCGGGAAATTACCTCCGAGTGGAAGGACTTGACTTTGAGCCAGTCAAAGTTTAGTGTTTCTTTGAATTAAGTAATACTCATTCCCATTCACTCAGCTCCAGGGATGAATCCACTCTCATCTAATAATCACGTCTTCGTTTGAAGCAGACCCAAATAACTTCCTTGTTTTAACAGAAGACCCCATTTGATCACTAATTATAGTCTGTTTTCTCAGTCAGTTCAATGTCATGATACACACACACATAGTTGCCACTCTCGACGACTCTACCTCTCCTTTCTAGACTCCCGAGAGGAAATAAGTAAAATCTCCTTTCACTCCCAGCGCAAGGACATTATAAAACTTCCTGCCTCCACCACCATCACCACCCACCACCACCGTACCGAAATTATATTCTGTTTCACAAAACTTCATTACTTCTCCACTTCCGCCGTTTCCCCCCATTTCTATTTGCAACTTTGTTGGCGAGATTTCAATCAATAAACGTTAATGACAGGAAGGCGACAATGATGGCGATGACTGAGGCAGTGATGTTGCTGCTGCTTCGGTTGACCCCATTTCTATTTGCAACTTTGTTGGCGAGATTTCAATCAATAAACGTTAATGACAGGAAGGCGACAATGATGGCGATGACTGAGGCAGTGATGTTGCTCCTGCTTCGGTTGATGATGATGATGGTAGTAGTGGTGGCCATGTTGATGGTTTGGTTTTGTGCAATCCAATACTTTTCCACTTGTTCCCATAAAGAAAATCCAGCAGTGGTGGTGGTAGCGGAGTCATAACACCAACTCTTCTACTCTTTCCCAGCTCAACCTCCAACTTTACGGCTCTAGGTTTAATTAGCAAAATAATTTTCTCCTTCCCTTCATTCTCATCGATACAAGATATTTTCTCGAGGGGATATGAGTATAACATAACGTAACTGCATTTCATACTAGTGGCTGTGCTTACGATCGCTTTTAGTTGTTCCTTGTAGGGTTTAAGGTACTAAGAATTCAGGCGCATTTTGGCCCTTATACTCCATACTTTCTGATTCCCACTCCATTGAAGGGAAGGTTGGTGGTCGTGAAGCCACAAGATTTTCCATAATAACATTCCCCTGAAAAGTGGTAAGAAAAGTGAATGAGAATGACAGGAAACGTGAACTCGTCTAGATTCCATTTGATACTTCATCAAAAAAACGAGAAATTCTCCTCCTTCCTTGAATGGCAAAATAAGCCGTTGATTATATACTTGACGACTACGAAGGGAGAAAGCCAATCAGAGCTGAAGCAATAAGAATTCAAGCGCATTTTGGCCCGTATACTCCATACTTTCTGATTCCCACTCCATTGAAGGGAAGGATGGTGGTCGTGAAGCCACAAGATTTTCCATAATAACATTCCCCCGAAAAGTGGTAAGAAAAGTGAATGAGAATGACAGGAAACGTGAACTCGTCTAGATTCCATTTGATACTTCATCAAAAAAAACGAGAAATTCTCCTCCTTCCTTGAATGGCAAAATAAGCCGTTGATTATATACTTGACGACTACGAAGGGAGAAAGCCAATCAGAGCTGAAGCAGTAGTGCATTGGTTTAGTGTTTTTTTTTCAATAATGACCCAGCAGCACAAAAGACCTTCTCCGTTCCTTAAGAAAAAAATTACTTTCATATTGCCCTGAACAAGAGTTCGTCTTAAAGGGCTTCAAAAAGGAAAGAGTTAATGAGAGGAGAGCCTATAAGTCTACCTAATTCTTAGGGGTTCTCCTTCTAGTTACCTCTTTTCCTTTGGTTACGAGTGCATCTCAACGAAAATAAGTAGAATCGTATTTTGTTTCTTCCCTCCTTCTAATCCCATCGTGAAGGGACGATGATGATGGTGATGATGATGGTTATAATGTTGATTTGATTCCCATTCATTGACTATGATCACGATGCCATGATGATGATGATGATGACGATGCGATGGTGGCGGCGGTCGTAGTGCTGGTGATGAAGATCAGAAGATCATGAGAGCAGAGGGATCTTCTTCCTCTCTTCTGATTTTACAAACTAGGTTATTCAGTGGACGGTTAGAGGACCCTATACTTAGTATATCTCCCTACTTTTCTCCAGAAAATGGGCTAAAGAAGGTGGTAGTGGTGGTAGTGGTGATGATGATGATGATGTCACATAGAATATCCATCCTTAATATTGGATTTCACACATGAAGCGTTAAGAATCCCTTTAATGCGTTCTTCTACCTCCTTTTCTTAAAGCCAGAGAGCTTAACTTTCTCCTTCCTTTATTCTTTCCTGAAGCTCCTCCAGCAGGAGTGAGTAAGTAAGGCTGCTCTATGGTCTAGTGGAAGGTTTGATTGTACAACGATCTTCAATCTGAAGTGTATAGGCGTTCTCTTCTCTCATCCGAGGTTTTGGAAATGATGTTGTTGAACCTGACTTGCTTAACTGAGTTGCGATGCGAAGAAAAACTGAAGAGTGTGAAATGACTGTGTGATTGTAAGTCCAATCAATCACTGATGCCCCATGCACATCACTCGACCCGTAGGATGTGGAGGAAAGTAAATGGATAAAATGTGAAATGAAAGATGGGGAGCTTAAGTCATAGCTTAAGAAGAAAAAAACTGCTCCAGGATACCGTTCTTTTTTTCCTATGGGGAACTTACTTACTTCCAAGGGCCATTTTTGCTTCGCGAAATCGTGTAGAATTACTTACCAGACTCGACATGCATTCCACCACCACCACCATCATCATCAGTACTATATTCATTCCCTTCACTTTACCTCCCTCCTTTCCACGGCTGGTCGGCGAGGCCAAGCCAAGCCAAGCCACTAACAAGATCAAGTAAATGAAAGGGTAAGGGCGGCAAAAAGGCAATGAGTATATAATACTTATATGGGGTATCAGTGCAAAAATGGCTAGTACTCATATATCCATAAGAAAGCAATCTGGGGAGAGGAAGACACTTTTCTTTGCCTCAACCAACCAACCAACCGACCAACCTTCTCGTCCTCGTCTTCTCCTCCAAAGTCCGAGGGAAAAAGTGAGGGGAAAAAAGTTGGCAAGATATATGCGCTCATATCATCGAAAGGAATGGTGTTTAGATGAGAAGACATGACTCAAAAGCCAACCAGCAGGAACCCTTATTTCATCATTGTTATGTAAGGTAGTATTCACTCAGTCACTTTTCTCCTTCCTTGTTAGTCCCCTCAATCCTGCTTCCTCTTCTCTCCTGCGATCCTCACACTTCCCCCTTCTTCAGCAAGGACCATCACGTATATTCATCCACGAACCATTTCTTACAATAAACTGCGCCTCCTTTCATTCCTCACGGTTAGTACTTATGTGCATCTTCATCTCCCTCAGAAAGATGAATGAGTGAGAAGAGAACAGAGAAGCATTCACGAAAAAAATGCCGGGGAAAAAAACTATGTAAACCTTTCCTTGATTATACATATGACCATGCACTAAAAAAACCGGGTGGGAAGGNAGATGAATGAGTGAGAAGAGAACAGAGAAGCATTCACGAAAAAAATGCCGGGGAAAAAAACTATGTAAACCTTTCCTTGATTATACATATGACCATGCACTAAAAAAACCGGGTGGGAAGGGTGCTTTCCTCCCGTCTGGAAATGGGGATTTTCCGAGCCCAGCTCAAGACGAAGCTCTCCCATGACATGTCCAGACTCCAAATGGAAGAAAGTGAAAACAAGCGGTGGCGGAGGAGGAAACATGCAAGTAACGGTGCCATATTTCCCTCTCATAAGCAAATCATTCTTGTTTTGCCCTAGCTTCATACATAAAATGAAAGTTTAGCGGCGATGATCATGATGATGGTTCCCAATATCTGAATTTCTCCGTCCGTGCTCTTCCCCTCATGCCATGGGAGTTCTGAGACAAAAAAACGAAATAGGGGGAAAATGTAAGACTGCCTCTGTTCTAGGGAAAGATGAGAAAGAAAGGGAGATGCATGCTTGCACAAAAGCGAGAAATTCCCTTCACTTCCCCGTCCAGCTTCCTCATAAGCAAATCATCCTTGTTTTGCCCTCGCTTCATACATAAAATGAAAGTTTAGCGGCGATGATGACGATGATGGTTCCCAATATCTGAATTTCTCCGTCCGTGCTCTTCCCCTCATGCCATGGGAGTTCTGAGACAAAAAAACGAAAGCACCGGTAGGGGGAAAATGTAAGACTGCCTCTGTTCTAGGGAAAGATGAGAAAGAAAGGGAGATGCATGCTTGCACAAAAGCGAGAAATTCCCTTCACTTCCCCGTCCAGCTTCCAGTTCCATTTCCAGCTCTCCTTTCCCTTACGAGAAAGCAGCTACGGGAAAGAAAAACGAGGAAAAGAGAAGGAGCTCGTGAGAGAAGCGACGATGGTGGTTGGTGTGGAGCGATTCCAGCCAGCGCCAGACTTTCCCACTTCAGTCAGTCAGGCATCAGCTTTCGCCAGAGTCGCAGGCACATGGTCAAACCAAGGGAAATCTTTTTTCTCATTTACTCAATTACTTCTACACCGCCAGTTCTCTACGGTGTGTTGGTGTTTATGTGAAAAGTGGAGGATTTTTTTTGTCCACGTTTTTTTCTCTCTCTCAAGTCTCACGCATCATTCCGGCACCTCGACGTTTGGGATAGAAGTCTTCTTTCTTCACATTCGTTCTTCTGGAGCTGAGGGAGTCGCCAGTCTGCAAAGAGCAAGATTCAATTAGAGTGGTTGGTTGTTGTTCGAAGGAATAGTACTTGTACGAGTGGCACATTACACGAAAATTTGGCTTGTACCTTTCAAGGTTACCACTTTTTGGAACTCGACTACTTGTGGGATATTTCTCCTTAACTATAAATGCGGGACAGTGTTCGACCTTGACATTATATTACTACAGTTCCCTCCAAGTACATAATCTTCAGTTGGGAGATACAACAACTAAATAGATCTTTCCAGTGCAAACAACATCTGCACTCAATTACAATATTCCTCCACATCAAATTTAATTTAGAGGAAGGAGGAGATCGAAGGACGAGTGTGCGACAACAACTCGATCAAGACACCGGTAAAATAATGTGAATGTGACCATTCCTATTTCTCATTTCTCCGTCACGCATAACTTCAAAGGATTTACGACACGTGAATGGACACTTACTTACTTTTAAGTGCGTATTTATGTACGCGTGTCCTCCTAAAAAACGAGGAAGGGAAAGTGAATAAAAGTGGAAATGCCCCAGTAATAATATTACACTCTGAGAGACGACGAAGAAAACAGAGCCACCATACAGCAGTACTCCTACTTCTTTAGTTGAGAGGGAGGTGAAGTGAAACTCGTAAATGTAGAAATTGCAAGAATCACTCTAAATTTTTTCGTCTCGTCGGAACAACTTTTTTTTCAAGCATTACTGGCAAATGAACTATAAAAGGAACGTCATTACAGGGAAAAAGCATCGAGGCTCCGGGAGTCAGCTTCAGGATAAAAGTGGAAAATTCTTCTAGACAGCATTTGACAGTACTAGTTCACTCTGTGCTGCAGCATTGACTGTAAGGAAAAACTCTAAATTTTTTCGTCTCGTCGGAACAACTTTTTTCTCAAGCATTACTGGCAAATGAACTATAAAAGGAACGTCATTACAGGGAAAAAGCATCGAGGCTCCGAGAGTCAGCTTCAGGATAAAAGTGGAAAATTCTTCTAGACAGCATTTGACAGTACTAGTTCACTCTGTGCTGCAGCATTGACTAATTCCTAGAGAAATTTTTTATTCTTGCCATCGGGAATAAAAAGTGTAAGTACCTACAGGATCATCACATCATCGGCTTTCTCCAGCCCAACTTTTTTTCATGTGAGTCCTGTGCTCGTTTCCTTCGTTCTTTCGTTCTACCATCCATCCACAAATATTTTCCCTTCTTGTAATAATGTGCATTTTCGAAGGGGGAAACTACTGAAATAAGTCTCGGATATTGAGAGGATGATCGGGAGACTAGACTTTCCCAAATAGTTCTTTTTTTTCCTTGAGGATCGGAAAGAAGTGATGCCGAATTAGTAGTAGTAGTAGTAGTGAGTGGAAGAGCTGCAAGGCATTTCTTAACTGCATTTACGACGAAGAAAACTGACTGACTAACTGAAACTGCTGGATGGTGGGATTGGATTGGATTGGGATTCTTCCGCACTGGATAAGTATGTGTTCTTTACATATCTGGGGGAAATTTTTCTTCTCGGAGTTAGTTTCGTGAACTCGTTTTTGGATATTAAGTCGGGGAATATTGAACAATAGAGGAATTCTTTGAATGCTTTTACCCGGTAGATGAACTGATGAAGTAAGTAAAGGAGGGCAAATCAACTATAGCATACCATAACCGTCTACTTGGTTCCCTTAACTTTCTTATGAATAAATACTCTGATGAGAATGTCTGGAAGTTGGTTGGTTTGGGTTAGGGGGCTTTTTGCAATAAGAAATACTTTTGGGGGAATGAGAGCACGGAAATGCATTCACTCACTCATTCATTTCATTCTATTTACTGCATATTCCACTCACCACAGAGAAGATGAAATTCAATGGGAAGTTTTTCATTGTGTAGTTTTCATTTGTGGGAATAAAACTTCTGGAAATAATAGGAAATTGGGCGGGATGGATGATGGATATTAAGTGAGTGAGCTACTCGATATAGCCATTTGCTGCTCACCACCTAGTGCAGTCCAGCACCATAATAACGGATACTTATTCCTTGCTCCGAGGCAATTGTCCAGTTCAGCGGCAGTTGAAGACGGAGGGGAAGATTCTCATAAGGAAGAAATTCCCCCTCCATGATACACAAGATGCATTCCAGTAGGCAATTTTGGATCGCTGAGACGTAGAACTGAGATCAAGCACAGAATTCATTTCTTTGGGGCAAAGACGGTCTGGTCTATCCCTCTGAAAAAAAGTTAATTCGTCCTAATAGCAATGTAGGGAGAGGGCGCACTTGATCGAAAAGAAAAAAAAAATGAAGAATCGCTCTTATCGCGAGACAAGTTGACTGAATTCCTTTTTATCGTGAGGGAGGAATATATAGGTATATCCAAGCATTATAAGAAAATCTTAACGGAATAATATTCACTAGAGTTTTCCATTTCTAAACGCTAGCTTAGCTGGATCCCCAACTCAATACTTAAAAATAGGAGGTCGAATTAAGGCTATGCTTCAGTATATCGGGATCAGGATAACTCTAGGAAATCGAACGAACGGGGGAAAAAAATCTATTTGACTTGATCGGCTTGCCATTCAAAGGAACTACGAACTGATCCTCTTCCTCCGTATTCGATCCAAATAAAGAAAAAAAAATTGCTTGGGTAGGCTAGTCCAGCATCGAGCTATTAAAAATTCGGATTTTTTTTCACAAGATTCCTCCTCCATCTTTCTTTGGATCTGATGTTGTTGTAAAGCTCTTTTTTGTATTATTATTTGCTGATCTTCGCATGAGATTTCAATTCCAGTTCGGGATCCCGGAATCCGACATCCGACTCACAGATATTTGAGATAGAGCAGACCCAAACAATTTTTTTTTCTCTCGTGATGGAGAGCCAATGAAACTGATCAGAGGGACTGGTACTGACTCCGGTTATTCTGATCTGGAGTGGAGAGGCTCCGCGAAGAATAATATTGGATTCGCGTAGTCAAGATTGAATTTCGAATACATATTTGGAGTTTTTTCACACACACGTTTTGGTATACTCAGCTTTTTTCTGCATTTTCATCCTCTCCAATTTCCTTTTGTTGTCAAGTCAGGTCAGTACTCAGTACGGAGCCCTCCGAATATCGTCTTTCTTCCCGTGTGTGTGTGAAGACTAGCAGTTGGTGTGTGGTATAGCGAACGGCATTTTTTTTGCAGAGTTTGTGCTAAGTGCATGCAGAGCAGGCACCAAAACACTCAAAAGAATGCTAAAAGGGGCATCACGGTGATGCGATGGTGACGCGGCGCTCTTCAGAAGTTCAGAATGGAATCTTTAGGTATAAGTAGATATGCATACCTACCTACTCCACTCCTCCAACCCGGAATGAAGTGTAAAGGGGAATCTCCGTTTTTTCCTCAAATTGATAATGGCTGAGCATTCCATTCCCCATCAGTTTTGCCCTTAGCCTTTGTGACTGAGCTGAACTGAGCGAGTCCGTCGTGGAGGCGAAGGGTTGATGCCAAGTAGAAAAAGTTTTTTTCGCAAAGAAGGAGTGCTATAAAGGAGTGCTGGTGCTGGTGGTGTGGAATGGAATGGCGTGGCATGGAAAGATGAGATTTAACTTAAGTCACCTAAAAACTAATACTCTATCAGGCTATTATCCCTTTATAGAGCGCATTTCACCTAGATATTATGCGAGCCATTATGGGTACTTCTAGTCCGTAAAATGCTACCGCTGCGGAAAAAGATATTAACGTAAAGCATTCCATTCCCCATCAGTTTTGCCCTTAGCCTTTGTGACTGAGCTGAACTGAGCGAGTCCGTCGTGGAGGCGAAGGGCTGATGCCAAGTAGAAAAAGTTTTTTTTCGCGAAGAAGGAGTGCTATAAAGGAGTACTGGTGCTGGTGGTGTGGAATGGCATGGCGTGGCATGAAAAGATGAGATTTAACTTAAGTCACCTAAAAACTAATACTCTATCGGGCTATTATCCCTTTATAGAGCGCATTTCACCTAGATATTATGCGAGCCATTATGGGTACTTCTAGTCCGTAAAATGCTACCGCTGCGGAAAAAGATATTAACGTAGGTACCGAGATTTTTTCCTTTCCGAATGTTCCTTTCATTCTTCCCGTTCCTTCAGCTGGATTAAACTGCTGTAGTTCCCTGAACTATGCATACTAGTACTCCCATCGCATATTAACACTGTATTTTTTGTGACGGAGGCAAGAACTCTGTCCCAAGGCTCCAACTCCAACGACAGCTGCAAGTTCAACGTGGGAAAAATGGCTAGACTACTACAATAGCTTGGGAGTAGAGGTAGTAGATGGGTGAAAAAAAACGAAATTGTACTCGTCGTCGAGCCATTTTTAGGCCAATGCGATCTAAATGCTATTTTGCATAGATGAAAATTCAGCCATGTGGGTGTAAGCAGATTAAAAATCTTCCTTTGCTGCTGCTCTATCACTGCATTCAAGACACTCGTATTGAGTAGACCAAGGATTCTTTTTTTTCAGATTGAAAGCTGAACCTGGGAAA
>JAHZNH010000715.1:0-18915 GCA_027744355.1 Tyrannoseira gladiata
GCAGCCACTGCGTTTTCGTGGTGCCACTGGTCGTGGTGGCCTTTGGCATGTCCAGAGAATATAAATCAGCCAGCCAGCCAGTGCCATCCCTATTTACGGAGGAGGGGAAAAGGAAAAAAACCAAAATCGAAGGAGTCTTCTCTTCTCCCGGAGAAGACACATGAAAGAAATGGAGAAATTGCTTTCCCCCATCGAGTACTTTCTGAACCTATGAAGGCAACCCAACCCAATCCACACCCCACACCGCACCGCACTGTAACGACTGCCATTTGTTCAGAATACATTTGTCTTCCCATTCCTTATGGTGGGGATGCCTCCATTCTTCAAAAAAAATAAAGGATCTGGGTCTAGCAAATGGACATATTCAAGTTTTGTTCGCGCAATAATTCGAAAAATTAAGGCGGAAATAGTCCGAACCGACCAATTTTCTGTTGATGTTTAAATTCCGTTTGATTTTTTCTTAGGAATTAGCTTATTTTACGAATTGTACAGATTTAATTCTTCCCGCGTTTGTAAGTAACATGTAACTTCCAACCGTCACTTCTGGTCCTATCATATAAATGCGTATTTCATGCGTTCTCATTCCTGCCCCATTCCCTGGTGGAGTGATGAATAATGCCTTCCAGAACCGGAAACGGGAGAGAAACAGAAGAAAAATGGGGAGGGGAAACACAAGTCAACTCATGATTTGGTTCTTTTCTCTTATGCAAAATTGTACTGAAAGCCTACTACTTACATTCTTTCTTCGAGCAGTGTTCTGTTCTAGTAGGTTCTAGTTCTAGGTAGCGCAAATTAGATTTGCTGGGGAACTTTTTCCCTCCTTAACATCATCAATAAGTACATGGCGACTACATACTAAATTACAGACGCTCTCCGTCGTCCAAGTCAAAGTCGTCGACTTTTTAGGCTCACCATTCACTCGTCTTCATCTTGAAGGAGAATGTTCCTTTTCCCGAAACAAGTTTTCTCGGAAGAAGTGAAAGGAGGAAATTTCCGCCAAGTTTTCTAACTACATTTTATTTACTACTCGTGTGAGCAGTCTTTTATCACAGGACGCGTGAATTACTTAAGTAGTAAGCAAGGGAGGCAGTAAAAGTACCAGTGGCAACAAAAACAACAGGACCAAGACTCTAGTCCACGTCCCCATTTGGATTTGGTAAGGCATACTAGTAAAGTAGTACAATAGCCCAGGCAATTCCTCCTCCTCCTTTCTCCGTTTCCATTTAAGTGTGTGGGGAAAGCAAAGTTTTTGTTTTTAATGAACTCATTAAGACCGGAGTACGTGTGTGCTCTCCATTCCTCCCAGAATGTTTGCTTAATTAGGCAGTGGACAAGTTTAGCACAGATTAGACTCTGGAATGAAGCCGTGCTCTGGGGCATCATGATACTGCTCACGAAGCAAGCCCAAATCAAGCCTTGAGCTTGATCAAGCTTATCTGTAAACCGTGAAGAGAAAGTTTTCCATGGGCGAAATTGAACTTTTAAAGTGCCTTTTTCCTCACCACCACCCCAAGAAAATTATAGGGCTTCTCACTAACTCGCTCTATCACTCACACCTTCGTACGTGCGCGGTGTACCCATGAGCAACTTCCCCAATCCCCGATAAAAGCGAAGCTCACTCACTCTCCCCGATTATTTATTTAAAATGGTGGGTAGGTATTTCCATTTATTCTTCAAACACTACTACTACATCATTATTATATATACCCATTCTTCTCGCGGAAGATTACACCTCACACCCTCCCTCATTTCCCTTTCTTCTCCGCAATTCTCAAAAATTCAAGTCTTCTTCGGAACTTTCCCCCACTTCAAGGCTTTTTCCACGTCTTCCTTCCGCCACTTTATACTTATTCATCTTCACTCGCTTCTCTGCAACACGTAAACTTGAAAAAAGGGAATCCGAACCCCGAGCCCTGGTTGAGGGTTGAGTGGTGCGGTTTTATGTGCGGTGGCGAGAAAAAACGGAGAAATAAGAGCCCGTATTACCTTGTTCATAGCGATGTGCATGGATTGTCCCAGGATAAATTTCATTGTCAACCGGGGTCTGTTCAACAATAGCCGAGATTTTCCTGGAAGAAAAGGACTCGCTTCAAGCCGTGGTCGGTGTAATGTTCCCTGAAGTCAATGGCGTGGGTACACTCAACCCTCCTCGAGTTGAGTCATAGTCATGCCATAGACCAATTTTTCTCCTAGAGTTCATGTTCAGGTACAAAGGATTCAAAACTCCAAGTGAGCATTGGATAGGCTTCCTCAAGAGGTATCGTAGTAGTGCATGCAGCCATTTTCCCAATTTTTCTTCCTCCCTCTTCAAAAGCCTCCTCCGTTTTTTTGTCTTCTTCGATTTTCTCCATTCTCTTCAACGATTGGCCTTGCCCTCCTCCTTCTAATCCTCAAACCCTGCACTTTGAGGAGCGGGCGAAGCTAGGCCAGGCCAGGCCAGACTTAATATTTATGCGCATATTGAATATGCTTACCCTTTCATCCCAAGATTTTTGCCATTCATTCACTCTTGTTTGCTCTCGTGAATAATAACTCTTCCCTTTTCATCCTGAAGCCAGGCCAGGCCAGACTTAATATTTATGCGCATATTGAATATGCTTACCCTTTCATCCCAAGATTTTTGCCATTCATTCACTCTTGTTTGCTCTCGTGAATAATAACTGTTCCCATTTCATCTTCTCCCCATAGAAAACACGAGAGGCGAATGGGATGAATAGGCAGAGTATGCACTGCACTATTGAGATTGCAACTTCAGTCTTTTCCAAGCCCTTTTCCACGAATTCATCTTCCGGGGCGATGTGAATGAATGGAGGATTTGAAAGCGCTGCAAAATATTAAAATGTCAAAAAGCCCAGGAAAAAATCCGCGTCTCTGATGTAACATGTACTCCTACTTAATATCTGAAGCCTCACTGAAGCATTCCACTAATTTGATTAAGGCTCACGTGAATTGAAGTGAAGACTCCAGTCTGCAGATTTTCAAGAGGAGAAGTGGAAGTGGCTGATTTGGTAGTTGGTAGCATGTTCCCATTTTCTCCCTGACACTTGAAAAATATCCAGAAAAAAAATTCACTCCTTGTACTCATTCTCCTCTCAGGAGTTGGAATTAATGAATCTTTCTTGCGAGTTGAAACTTTTTTTTTCCAGAATTAAGAGAGAAAGGGCCGGAGGATGTGTCTTTTCCGTTTTTATTAAAAAGTTCCTAATGAAACATCAACCTTTGTGCCCTGTTGTTGACAACTCATACCCGCTCCGATTTTTTTGTCTCGTCGAAAATGAAAAACATTTTGACATTGCTGGTGTGTGTGTGTGGTGGTACTTTTCCGTTTTTATTAAAAAGTTCCTAATGAAACATCAACCTTTGTGCCCTGTTGTTGACAACTCATACCCGCTCCGATTTTTTTGTCTCGTCGAAAATGAAAAACATTTTGACATGCTGGTGTGTGTGTGTGGTGGTGATGGTGTGGTAGTGGCAAAAAAAAGTTTCAAAGGACAGCCTTGGTGAGTGCACAATGGGGATGGGGAAATGAAAGGAAAAAATTGGGGAAAGAACTTTTCATCGACTTCCCCCTTCCTGTCACCATGCAGAGCACTATAAAAGTACCCCTGCATGTATAATATTACTTTTTTGCAAAAAAAAATCCCCAAACCCCCCTCAAAGGAGCGCATTTGGAGTTAAATATTAGTCCAAAAATAACCTCTTTGGGGAGAGAAATTGGCATTTTTTTCGACCTCGTTAAAATCGCTCCTGCACCGTGACCGAGTAAGTAAGTAAGTACTTTTTCCCGGAGCTCTAATCACTTTTTCAGGAGGGATCCCTCCTCAAAAAATGAAACAAAATAGGTCATTCAGGTTGGAATACCGACCGACCGACTCGATCCGTATCCGTATTCGTGCTGGATGTTTTTTTTCAATGGGGATTGAGAATACCCATGATGGGATGGATTTGAATTTGAAGGAGCAGTTCTTTGAAGAATATTTTGGGAATTTTGAGGGGATAATGTTTTACTGGGGAAGTACTCAAACTCAACACACGTGATGGCATGTGCTCCTATTGATGTTGGAAAATCCCAATCCGGATCCGAATTCATTTTTTCCCTACCTGAGTGAGAACTGAGGACTTCGTCGAATTCGAGCTTTGATTTTGACTTGGTTCTCCTGCATTAGAACATAAACAAGTGAAGTGATCTCACTCAGCTCAGCTCGGCACTCGATAGTTCACGTACCCAACCAAACAGTATTCCAGTATTGTTCAATTAACTGGAGTGAGTGAGACTGAAAGAGAGAGAGAGTGAGGTGAATCCAGTTTCAGGTAGTTCATCTGGGTTTCCAAGGTGCCCTGCAAATGTCTCCATAAATCAGGGGGTACGCTTGGGACTACGCACAATAAGTGGAAAAACATCACGATCCAGCCAGGAATCCCCCAGCCACATTTTCAGAACTTTTATTCGTCTCATTTTGCCCAGGGTTGGCGATTTCCCAAGTTTGCGTGGATTTTACCTGCGTAAAACCAAATATTTTTGACGAATCTGTAGAGAGTAGAAACCTGGATGAATGACAGACTTTCAAAACCTGACGCTTTAGTTTGGCAGTGAATGGCATCTAATAAGTACACTTCATCGTCTTTTCCCATTTTTACCACCATTTTCCCGTGGATAAAACCGTTTTCAACCACCCATGCGGCCAAAAACTAATTCTGAAGGTGTTGGGCCCACACTACATTCCACAGTGGCCTTTTTCATTCCTTTCTGATTCCCCTTCTCATTGTCGAAGTAGGGATATTGGGTATTCCACTTTTCATTCGTGAAATGTAGCCTGTATCGCTGCATTAAACCAACACCCGAACTTCCTCTCCTCTCGAGGTAATACAATGGCACATCAAGCACAAGTGACTTTGTCAGATCACTTCCCATGCATTTCCCCTTTCACTTTCTTCCATTTACATTTTTATATTCTATCCATCTATCTATCCCCCCAACCAACCAAGGAGCCATCCAAGTTTCGACTTTTTTTTCCTTTCCTCGTGTCACTCACTGTTCACTTCACTACCAAATGCCAGACGAGTACTCGTGGAACCTTAATATGATTTTCTGTGCGGGGAACTAACTTTTGGTACTTTTCTTTTTCTCCACGCTCGGGATTGGAATTCGACATTTCAAGTTTGAATAATTTTAATGCGAAGATTGAAAACAACAATGGCTCTATAAAGCCCTCCTCACTTCATACATAAATTCCCCATCCCTCCAAAGTATTTCTTTGTCTGTCTCGTCGACGGAGAGGAAAAAACTTTTTGCGAAAAATATCTCAAAAGTCGAGGACGGGTAGTCGAGAATTGGAAATGCAAAATAAGACAACTCGATCCATTGCATTGGTCTTTCTCCCCGTCGTCCTTTTCGCCGTCTTGTTCCATTTTCCCCTTCAGTTAAGTATCGCGTGTGGCTTCTGACTTTTATCGTGGGCTTCTGCTCAAATAGGGAATGAAACGAAGGAACTTTTTTCCTCTCCCCCAAATTCCTTCTGAGATCCCCACTATCATTGTGTATTCGACAGAGGGCCATCATTTTTATTCAATAAAGGAGTAATAATGGGAGACGCACAAAGCCTTCGAAAAAAAATCTCTTCCGTACCACGATGTGCCATGATCATCAGGAGCAGCGTACCACACCAAACCACCACCGTCTCCTTATATTTCGCTATCTCTTGTCCTGCGTCATTGCTCCACTCACTTTAAGCATCAGAGCCACTCACTATCACTAAGATAGATAGATAGTAGTTCACTTCAACCGTCATGTTTTTTCTCCCACTGACATCCCGCAACCGAAATCTAATTTGAGATAAAGAAAATTTCTCAAGCTTCTCCGGGAAAAATAGAGAACTTCTTCGTCTTCGTCGTCCCATTCCATTTCATTTCTACTGTTTCGCTTTTTTCCTTGTTCTTTGGTCTTCTGTTCTGTGGCGGTGGTAGGTGGTGCGGTCGCTCGCTCCTGCCAGAGAAGTCATGAAGTTACTCAACTTTCTCCTTGAATTCCCTTCCTTCAAATGAACGAAAGTGGGGGAAGGGAAAACTTATTTCTTCCCTTCTCCCTCCCCAGTAAAAACTTTTCCTCACTCTCTATTCCGCGACGTGTCAACTTCCCAGTTAATTTCATTTACAATTTACGCATAAAAAATCTCAAAAGGTATACGGAGTAGTAGTAGTAGTAGTCGCTAAACAAAAATATGTGCCAGAATTGAATACATCATCACTTCCCCCTCCCTTTTGTAAACTTGGAGAAGTTACAATTCACCAATAAGGAATTTAAATTCGGGAGAAGTCAAAAATTCTAAAAATAGCACCTGTGGCAAGCTGACTGGTTCAATTTTTTACTCAGCTCATCCATTTTGAATATGTCCTGCGTCCTCCAGGAGTCCCTTGTTGTGGTAGTAATGAGCACAAATTGAAATATTTTTTTGCTCCAGCGAACAGCTTGTCTCAAGCTGCCCCTAAAATTGCTAAACATGCTTGACCAACCTACATTCATTGACCATTGGCTAGTCATTTCAGGACGTGTCTCCATTCACGTATTCGCCTCTTCAGTCAGAGTTGATATGACACTCCATTTGCTAGATTTAATTAGATCGCCACCGCCACCGCTACAGCTACCACGACACACGAGTCAAGCGACAGGTCCAACTATTTAGTCATGACTCATGACCATGAGTCCTCCTGCCTGACTTTCTGCTAAAACCGAGTAACGGTCATGAATGTGACCTCGCTTCTGTCATTAACTTTTTTCAGCCACGTCAATTTGTTGCCCCGCCAATTTTTTCTCTACTTTTCACTACCATTTTTTTAAAACTAATGAGCCATCTCCGCCTCATTTTCGCAGATTACATTATACACACTATCTACCACGAGAGGTAGGTTCTCCAGCCGAGTAAAATGGAAAATGTCACATCTCACATGTCACCTCCATTTCTCCGTCATATTTTTTCCTGCACGCTTTGGCACACTGTCACGCACCCAATGATGGTTGGGGACGTGGTGGTTCGTACGTTCAGCGAAACAAAAATAAAATGGCTCCCGAATGCGGGTCCGGATGAAGAGCGCGTTGTTGGAGATGGTTTCCCTCAATACATTTATCTACTTATGGGGAAATCACATTCCCCCTCCCCTCCAACAATTTTTCCTCTTTTCAGAGCTTCACTCTCTATGTCCCATACTTGCAAACAATAAGGGGGAAATCTACAAACTTACATCGATAAAAAAGTATCAGCATGCCTTGCTCCCGAAGGAGAAACCTTTTTCCGCTAATTTGATACTTCCATCCTGCCATCCCACCAAGACTCATATTCATATAGTATCATGAAGGACTCACTTTCTCAGCTCGACTCGATGCTTTCTCCTGCTCGTCGTTGTAAGTTCATTTGCAATATTACAACTCACTCAATCCAATCACCATAATAATTTCATGGGAAATGCATGCGCCAAGCGAAGCCGCACCACATCAGCAGAAACTACAGAAGGAAAATCATTTCTTACTATTTTTTATTTTCCCCGTCATAAACTCCTTCCTAGGGCACACTTTTTTGCTAAGGCTCTACGTGAATCTGAAGCGAAGTCTGATTCTAACTGACTCCCTGAGTGAGTGAGTGAGACGGAGTTCCCAGTCCCTAGTCATTTGGTTTGGTCTGGTTTGGTGTGGTGTGTGCATCCTCCAAAGGGGAGAGTGATATGTTGGTGGTGGCCTTCATTTCACGTTACATTACATTTCCACTTGGCACGCCACACAAACATCAGCCAGCACCAGCACAGATTCTTATGGAGCATATAAGTAACATTATGTTCCTATCTACATCCACCCCAGCGGAATTTTTTTCTTCTCTCCTCGTCCCAAGTAATGGCTAAAGTGTTTAGGAGCATTCTTCAATAAAAAGTGATATTGCAATAATAATAATCGTGACTTTGGTCTGTACTGGAATCTGGATGCTAAGGATGATGCTTTTGCTGCTCCTTCTAAGGATGATGATGACGATGCTGATGATGATTATGTGCATCCGGGATTCATTTACATTACAACTTCACTTCTTTCACCACCCTCTTCTCCCCCCACCCGAATAAAATTATGATATTCCCATGAAATATTCACTGGCTCACCTAACTATAAATGCGTAATAGGTTAGTCGTATCTAACAACGGACCAGTATCATTTCCGCGCAAACGCCATGCATTTTTAACGATTCCTCCAGCCACTCCAGCCAGACAGTGGTTTTTTGGTGCGTTTGGTCTGTTGTCCGCGCATGTGGCTCCTACTGAGTGGAGAAATCCAGCATTCCACAATTTTGGATTCATCCTACTCTTTCCTCACTTCAATCTACTTCCTTAAGGAGAAGGAGAAATGATATGGAGTTCTCCGGACGAATATTTTAGTGAATATCTGGTAGGTGGATTGCCTTGGTCCCAGATTCAGATTC
Source organism: Tyrannoseira gladiata (assembly GCA_027744355.1). Taxonomy (NCBI): domain Eukaryota; kingdom Metazoa; phylum Arthropoda; class Collembola; order Entomobryomorpha; family Entomobryidae; genus Tyrannoseira; species Tyrannoseira gladiata. Next base: position 8,454 of record JAHZNH010000715.1, read on the forward strand.
AGGTTTTTTTCCGAGATTTTCTGGAACCGTTCGGCCGTTTCTGAGAAGAGGAATAGGGATTCTTCCTCCATCAACAACCGGCTCCATCCTCAGCATTAGAAATACGTAGTCTTCTCGGGATGACTTCATTCCCTTTGATTTCATCTTGGGAGCAGGAGCACTACAGGGAGGGGAAGTGAGCCTGGGAGGAAATTCGCGTTAAAATACTTGCTTCTCCTGTCCCCATCTCCTACCTTGGATTGCCTTGTACGCTCCCTGGATTTCTCCCGTCGTCGTGCACTCTTCTTATGCTTCCTTATCTCATGTTTTATTACTTCGCCCAAGCAAAAAACGAGCAAGAAGAGCAAGAGTCCATGGATACTACTTGGTGGTAGCGATGCGATGCCTCACTTAAAAAGGTAGTGTGATAGGAACATGGACCCCCATTCTCAGTGGTGACTACCAAACTGACTTTTTCCTCTATGCCTCTCTGATACCATTTCATTTTCTCGGCGGAGTCAAGGTTCACATTCTTGCTCGATCGTAAAGCCTCTTTGTGCAAAAATAGGCAGGGATGCGATGAAAGTACTGACGACGCATAATACACTAGACTGGAGAGTACCCTTAAGTAGTAGTAGTGCAAGCGCAAGCATTTGTAAGGTACACCAGAGCCAAGTCAGGCTGGAATGTAGCATCAGCAAAATACTTAATATGACAGCAAATANAGGTACACCAGAGCCAAGTCAGGCTGGAATGTAGCATCAGCAAAATACTTAATATGACAGCAAATAGGGAGCTGTGGAGCGGAGAAGAAGTGAAAGTCTGGTGAAGGTCTCCCTTTTCTTCCGTGGAACTCGGGACAACATAAAGAAAAAAATCCATGAAGATAACATCACTCCTCCGGCTCTCACTGGCCCTGGCTCTGGCTCTTGGTTGTTCTGTCCCGGAATATCTGTTTCCCTATTCAAAAAAAAGTGGCTATATCCCTCCAGACTTTATCATTCCAGTATTCCAGGAGGGGATGCGTGCGTGTATAGGGAAAACGAGGAATCTCCCTTCCGTTTCATCGGTTGGTCGGTTGGGATGAAGGTCGGAACTCGGGACACTATAAGAAATAGTGTTGTCTGGAAAATTGCACTACTGAGGATCTGAGGAAGCTGGATAATATATATTTTTTGGCAATAGCATGCCATCCATCTCAATCTCCTCCGAGGAGGAACATTATTAAGTTGCGGAAAGGACTGCGAAAAACAAGAGAGCGTCTGCCACTGCTACCGCTACTACTTACGCAATGAATACTGTGGGGCGCGTGGAAACCCTTCCGAATCCGAAAAATGAGCGGATGGGCCTACTAAGTAAAAACTTGAATGTTGCTCCGAGTCGAGGAAGTAAGTAGTCCAAGTGAAAATGGTATCCGGAGGCACGCTCAATCCCGCTGGATGCACACTCACGTACTTATACGTACATAAGGGACGATGATGGAACTGGAAGGAGAAAGCGAGCGAGCGAATGCAAAAAAAAACCTGAGTTGGGCTGAGCTGAGCTGTGCTAAGTTGAGCCACGGAGAAAACTGCTACAATATTATCCCAACTGCAACTCTCCCTCTCGCTCAGTCACTCTCCAGCAGTAACAACAATAACAACTGCGGTGGTAGGTCTGTCTCTCTGGTATGGTATGGTTGGTTGAAGTGGCTGTGAATGTGTGGGTCGTCGGCTGAGTGAAAATGAGTCAGTCCTTCAGTTGACTCGATGGAGACATTTTTTCGGGGAGATTGGACTCTAACTGTCATTCTTTCCTCCTCACACTACTGCAATATTCATCCCGAAATAGCCCTACGCATCTCCAGACTCCAGACGGAGGAAATAAAAGTAAAATTCTTTGGACGAATTTTTGATTGAATTTTCCCTCCCGAAAACTCCGGGGACATCATGTCACTCTTTCCCCGAGTGGAAATCCACTTTCCTCAACGGTGACTAAAGTTTCCAAGAATTTGTATATCCATTTGCCTACGAAGACGAATCAATTCAATCACTTCCTCATTGCTGAATCGTTTTGGGTACCAAAACGAATCCAAAAAACTTTCTTTTGGTGTGTCTGTACTCCCTGTGGAAACAACAAAAAGTGAATTCGATTCCAAACAGGGAAAATCCAAAATTCTTGTTCAAATCCAAATCCAAAATCTTCGGTACAAAAACTATTTAACCGCCAAGTCCAAGTTTGAGTTTTCGCCAACATCCCAAAAAAATAACATTAAGGGGAGGAGTGAGGAGTAGCGGTCAAGAAAGAAATATTTTTTTTGACAAGTTTTATCTTCAAGCCTCCAACACAAGTCTCGTATTCCCAGCACCACTATCATCATCATCATTATCACCGTTGAACGAACTACAACACATGGTTTTGAGCTTCCAATCAGAGTCAAAGCGAGACTGAAAAGGAGAGAGAAACTTTTTAATACGTTGACTGTTGCTCTCACGATGAAAATTCAGCTAGAGCCAGAACCAGAACCAGAGCTAGTTTTATTAGCTCAACTCCGGCAGCAAATCTGGTGAAGTTTCTTTCTTGTGCGGGGATCCAGCTCCAAAAAGAATGGGATGATGATGATATGATGATATTCAGTTTTTTATTCTTTGTATTCTCTCCTAACAAGCGGAGAGCATCCACCAACAACTGCTAACAATCCCGCTATCCAGAAAAGACCCTTCACACTGGAAGTGAAAGTTTTCCCCCCAGAAGTGAGCATTGCACTAAAAGAAGTTGTTGTTGGTAGATAAGTTAGTTGAAAAATAAAAAAGGGAAGCTTCTTCATCTTTTATATTTTTTCGGTAATAAAGATAATGATGAGCTCGGCTTGACTTGGAGTCGGAGTGAGGCTGGTTCGTTTGATGCCACAAAAGCGTCGTGTCAACAACATCAGCAAAAACATCATCACCCTCAACACCATCACCAAAAAAAACTTTCCCTAGTTTTCTGACTCTTGTCAAAAAAGAACTAGATCCTGGATACAGGATTGAGCGAGAGAGCGAGTGGATTTCAAAAAAAATAAACTTTTCTTTGGTTTCCATGCATTTAATCCATGCCAAAGTTTGGGATTACTGACATCACATCATAACAAACTTTCTCGCCAGCATCTAATCCAAAATCCAAACCGGCATTTTTTTACTCCCTTCGTTTGTCAAAACAAGGAAACTCTTTAAAGTTGGAGTCGGAGTCGGGATGAAAGCTCCAGAAAGATTATTATTTGTTCCATGATTTTCTCTTCCTGGATGATGACGTGATGTGTTGAACGAACATGGTGTTAGTAGTGATCATTCACGGTGAAGTCATTCCCCTCCGTGGATGCGTGTTACGGTTATGAAGACACGCCGGCTTTATGATCATCGCCACACCAACATCAACATCCCCACAAAAGAATCCTTTAAGTGTTATGGCCGTCATACTCCATCCCCGCCGACATTTTAAAGTGGGGAGATAACCAAGCCAAGCTAAGCTAGTATTTTTTTATGGTGGGAGGACAAAAAAACTTTCGATCATCAAATCACTCCTCATCGCATCACAATTCACATGCTGTATTCATGTGCCTCTAGATCTAGCTGACGAAGCGGATTGAATCTTGTAGTGAAAACATAGTTCTTTTTATACCCTCACCACACCACACCACCATTTCCACCTCGGATATTGAGAAATGACTTTCCCTTCTCTTTAGTATGCTCAGAAGACACTCACTCACTTCTTCCCCGCTTGCTCACTCACTCACTTCAGTGGTGGTGGTGGTGAGTCGGTGAAAGCGGATATTATATTGGTTTCCAGTTCAAAGTTCAAAGCCATCACGAATGTCTTCCGGTTTCCTCTCTTACGAATAGTAGGACTACTACAACTACTAGTGCCATTTACCTCTTCTATCAGTGAAGTCCACCGGAGCGCCTTTTTCTTACTACTCGATCGAGGTTTATATTTGGCTTTGGTTTGTTAACACGACGATAAAAAACCAAAAAGGTCTAGTCAGATCTGAACCGCGAGAAGCTTACGTACTCGACTACTACTCCAAGAAGAACAAGATTTTCTCAGAGTTTTTAAAGGTTTTTTAGTGTCCTTTTCTACTTCTTTGTCATATTTTCAATTCGCTTCAGACAAAAATCTCACCTTCCTCAGGACAATGTCGTTGTCTTCGTCGTCACAGCCATAAACTCTGAGGAGCTGAAAACTGAAGGTTGCTAGTTGCTACTTATTTCAGTGATACAGATTTGTGCATAAGAAAACACGCAAAAAAATCCTTCGGATATTGGGTAACAGTGTCACTACTATTACTTTGATTCAGGTATATCCCGTCCCAAAAAAAGAAATTGTACTTGGGTTTGAGTTTATGTTCGAGTAGGTAACTCCGCGATACGGTACGATGCCATGAATTCTGCCTTCAATATCGATTCACTCCTCCATTCCCACCCGATTCACTCGAGCGGTTCTAGTCCGCTGGCCTTTTAAATGTTTTCAAGTCAAGTGATTGAGGAGGATTCCTCTTTAAGGGAGCCAATAATTCTGGTAGGTGCTCCTCCTAAGGACACGTTCCACTCCAGTCCTACTGCTTCGCTATTGTGTATTGTATTGGTAGTGGCATATCTGCGAGATAAAAAAACGTCAATAAGCTAGCAAGTACATTTAGGGAGTCGTCCGAGTTCGAGTATCTAGAAAGGATCTCAAGTCAAGTCAAGTCGAGTCGTTTTTTTTCGTGAAATCTATTGTATTGGAGACTTTTTTCTAACAATGAGTAAGGTCACTACAAAAAGTACAATGGGGCAGGGAAGCGGTCCACTCCCCGAGTCCTCCGGTTCGGTTCAGTTCTTTTTTTTTGTGTGGCACTCAAGGAGAAAAATGCTTTCCTTTCAAAGATTACGAGTTATCAAAGCAACAAAAAAAAGAATAGATCCATACCATAAGTATAACTACTACAGTGGGTCACGAGGCCAGGCCGGGGCATCGAGGGCGCATTGGAGACAGTTTTTTTATCTCCCTCTTTCAAAATATTTCTTTTTTGCATCCAACATCCACAGTCCAATGGGGCAAATCCGTGGAAGTGCAAAAATTCTCTTTTTTTTGTGAGCCAACTTCCCAAGCTGAGATCGAGATCAAGGGGAAAATTCCTTTTATTTTTTACTTCATTAAAAGCGGATGTGCGTGCATGCATGCATGCATAGCGCTACATTATGTAAGCTTATTTGTTGCGGAGTGGAGGGGAGTCGAGCGTCCTTCACGAATCCTAGCTCTCCCCTTCCCCTCCCCCGACCCAAACTTAGTTTGGAATTGTTGGGGAACAAAAAAAAGAATGTGAAAGGGATTTGTAATAGTAAGGGCATCAGCAGTAGTGCCATCATATTGTCCTCTCATATTTTTTTCTCTGTGAAAGAACAAGACAAAAGCCGAAGCGAGCGAGCGAACCAACGAGCGCAATTCCATTGCTTTTTTGAGAGATCGTCAAAAGTATCTATGTAGTAGTACTCAGTATTTTGCATCCGCTTTTCGGAGAGAGAAAGAGTTTCTAGTTGGAGTGGAATAGTTTCCCAGTTGTTCAATATTGTATCCTTCCCCCCTCCCAGAAAAAAGTTCATGACAAGCGAGGGCGCATCTTTATAATAAACAGCGCTAATAAAAAACGTGCCGAGTGCTGGTGTTAGTCTTTTGCGTTGGTGGGCATGCTTCATGTAACTACTATTCTAGATGGGGAATGATAAAACGTGGGGAAAATCGAGTGTGAAAAGTTGAAAGGGGAGCAGGGGCAATTTCCAACAAAGGAAAGTTTTGCAACTTTCAAACTACCACGCCACTACCTAATTTCCAGTGTTTGGGAATATTTGTAAGTTCAAACGCATTTTCACCATGAGAGTAGATATGTATCCATAAAAAAGCACTTTAATTTTGTTATTCCAAAGAGCACAATAAATACATGGGCCGAGTCAGTCCAGATGTTCCACTTTTTTCACAATGGTCAGTTTTCGAGTTCGGCCAGAGGAACAAAAGAGAAATTGAATTGGAAAGAGGAATATAAACAAAATGCTTTTATTGAGATGCGGAATAGGAGAAATGGCTTCTCTGCTTCTGCTTTCCAGGAGGACATTTGGGATGTCTCTGATTTGCATGACAATTTCACTCCGGCATAAAAAACCATTCCACAACTCTTCCCGATTGCCATTGTCATCGGGTGTTTTGACAAATGCGACGGCTGTGCCATTACTGGAGCTCCCTTCTGGGGGAGAGTACTTATTAGATGTCTAGTGACCTCGATCCTTTTCCCCCGGATGCGATATGAGACCAGTAATGGGCCGAGTCAGTCCAGATGTTCCACTTTTTTCACAATGGTCAGTTTTCGAGTTCGGCCGGAGGAACAAAAGAGAAATTGAATTGGAAAGAGGAATATAAACAAACGCTTTTATTGAGATGCGGAAAAGGAGAAATGGCTTCTCTGCTTCTGCTTTCCAGAGGGACATTTGGGATGTCTCTGATTTGCATGACAATTTGACTCCGGCATAAAAAAGTGATTCCACAACTCTTCCCGATTGCCATTGTCATCGGGTGTTTTGACAAATGCGAAGGCAGTGCCATTACTGGAGCTCCCTTCTGGGGGAAAGTACTTATTAGATGTCTAGTGACCTCGATCCTTTTCCCCCGGATGCGATATCAGACTAGTAGGGAGGTAAAAACTTGATAGGTGAAGTGTTTTATTTGCGTACGCCGCCGTAAACAAGATGGGAGTACTCACATCAAAGAGTGCTTTTTTCCCTTGCAAATTTTTGACATGTCCACGTCCTCTCTCTCCCACTCCCCAGGAGTATTGCTTTGCATTGACGGGGGGAAATTGCTAAAGTGAGCGGAAGCACCATCGGGGTAAATTGCCACTGCGCTGTGCGATTAACATCAGCTTCCCGTCAAATTGTCAGTGTAAATGGGGAGGAAGATAAAAAAAAGTTTTCGGACTTGAGTTGGATCCGATTGGATAGACGATAGACCAGACCCATTTACATCTGGAAGATGTATGATAAACGCTTCACTTAACATTCTTTGATGGGATTTGATCATCACCATCACCATTGCCGTCAGTCAGCATCAAAACGTCAGGGGAAATGGGGGGACGCAGTCATACTTAGGTAGTGTGATCTCCCTTCTTTCCCCCAATAAATCATTTTTTCTCTTTGGAGGACATCTAGACTGAGAGAGATGGAAAGGTAGTGGTGGTGAGTGGGCGAGTGAAGTGGCCATCTGGGGCTAAATTCGGGGATAATAGTCGTGCCATCACCATCGCCACCACTACTATCACCACCACCGCATCAGATTTTTTTTCTGCTTTTAAGATCACCACTCCAGATACAGATACAGATTGACCAATAGGGAGAAAGAAGTGAAGGGGAAAGAAAGTATTTCTAAGATCTGAGCTCTGATCTTCTGATACCACTTCTCCTTTTATATGTATTCCCTTTCACTCTGCGCTTTTTTATCCGTCTGGAAAGACGAAGAGCCTTTTTTAAGTCCTCCACCACCCAAGATAAGGATATTTGATGGAGGGTGACAAATAGCCAACAAGAAATCTCATTACGGCCGTCATCACCGTTCCAGTCACAAGAGCGAGGGGGAAAAGATAAACGGATAAAAAAGATCGAAACTTTTCGCCACCAGTCAAGCCAAAGCCAAAGACTCAAAGAACCAAGTCAAGCCCTGAACGAAAGTGCTGGAGATTTTACCTTGGAAACTATCTAAAGGAAAAAAAGCACAACAGGCCAACAAGTCTTGGTGCAAAAAGCACTATCTCTTTATTGCTATTGGTATCCATGCACTAGATAGTTTAGGAGTGAGTCCTCCTCCTTAAGATGAAAGATTACTTACTTGAGCGGGCAGCCCGGTACAGAGCTGAAGCGAAAAAAAGGATGGGTCGTGGTACTCACTCCAGCATCAACCTCTCCCAACTCACTCATCTCTCTCAGGCTTTAGGAAAGTCATGGAGCGTATTATACACCCACGGCCCATGTAACGTAACAATATGCAATAATGTTATTGCTCCCCAAGCCAAGCCAAGCCAAGTTAAAGCTGCCTCTCTAGAGCGTGGAAAAGTGAGAGATCCAATAAAATGCTAATGCAAGCTGTCATCCGGAACAATCTTGCCTGCACACTCGACTTAAATAGCTCTATCAAACGCTTCGTCTTCCTCCCCATGCCTCTCTAGAGCTTGGAAAAGTGAGAGATCCAATAAAATGCTAATGCAAGCTGTCATCCGGAACAATCTTGCCTGCACACTCGACTTAAATAGCTCTATCAAACGCTTCGTCTTCCTCCCCCTCCACTTCACTCTCGTGAAACGTCATCAGCGGCACCATCAACGCACCATAGTGTGCGGTGCCCCAGCTCCAGCTCTTAAGCTCTCCTCCGATCCGAGCGGAGCAGAAAAAGGGTTTTAAAAATAGTCGAAAGCCATCATCAGCCTTGGTTGGTGGTGCTCTTCAGAAAGCACTACTCCACTACTACTTTTTTTAAAGAGCGGACGAGCTTTCCACTAAAAAAAGTCAATCTTTTTCCCCCACTTTCACTTCTCCTCCCGAGAGTAAGGGAGAAAGCGACAGTGACAGGCACAACAGAGCACCAGAGGAGATAGCTTGATTCGATGGCGCATCTTTTCTATTCTTGGTCATCAAGTGTCACATAAAGTGTCGCCGGTAAAAAGCAAAATCCTATTACCATCCAAGGGCAATTATTGTCAGCGTCATTGGCTCCCATCTGTCACGAAAAAAGTGAGTTGGTTGCGGAGTGGGTGTCGAACTAAAAAAAAGTCCAAGGCTGTACGCAATATCCTAGTGCTTTTTAAAAGCCTCAGGCTTCAACCAGAATAGGGCTAGATAAATACATTAGTGTGTGTCCTTCAATTCAATCCCATCCTTAGTGATAGGCTGCATATCGCGTGAAATTGTAGAAGCAATGACCGTTTACCACCCACCGCCCCACCATTTTAAAAAGTGGGATCCGTTTCAGATGGATGGAGGTATTGGTGGAGTGAGGAGGTGTTATCTTTTCCGAAACATTTCCCATGTCGCTCATCCTCGTAACAACTTTACCCCAGGCAGAATGTGTCATTTTGGCTTTTACGGAAAAAATAAGCGCACCTACCTAAAAGTACATCCTTTGTATGATGATGCCCCACCCACCAAAGTCACTCTATCTAACCTTGGAAGTCGAAGTCGCATTAGGGAAAAGTGGCAGGCCCTATTATCGCTCTCCAGGCCAGGACAAATCATCCCCTGCCTACGCCACCTCCTCCTCCATGAGGGGGAATTAGCTGAAGTGGCAAATCAAATCATAACAGATTTTTTGTTTCTCTCCACCTCCTCGAAAAAAAGGCATAAAGCTACTTGAAACTTTCACGGAAGCAAATTTCCCTATTCATAAACAAACAGGATGATCATATTTCAGACAATGGATCATTTTTCCCTATCCTATCCCCTCATAAAAAAATGCTTTTTTTCCGGGGGAACTCTATCCCAGCCCAGACTTGGAGCTTGTCCGTGAGAGGGACAGTCGGGAGAGGAAATCCCTGAAATTCGATCCTGTTTACGTGAAAATCTCAACATCGCCATCACCATCATCATCTGAGTACTTTGTACCATCACATCTCCCCTCCCTCCCCACTCCCTTTTTTTTCGCTGAGAGGCGAAACGCGAAAGTGAAAGGAGTCATGTTCCTGTCCCATCAATGATGCTGTTTATGTTGCTTTGCTTTCCTAAACAGATTGTCTCCATTCTTCTCCACTTTCTCCCTCCTCAGAAAAAAATATTGTCAACTAAGCAGGCAAGCACAACGCCACGGACAAAAGCATTGAGCATTACTAAAGCTCTCCCGTGCTTTTTCCACTTTAGGAGTTGGGAGACATTCGACTTTACTTTTTTCTGTTGGGCTTCGTTGGCTCACATTTCAAAAAAATGGGGGAAAATCTCTTAACTCGTCAGAGATCCTCTCTCCACTGGAAAAAGTTTTCACTGGCTCTGTTGTTGTAGTAAACTCTTCACCGGGGTATTCCATCATCGTTATCATCATCATCATCATTATCGTTAGATGTACTTACATCCACCACGTAATGCAAACAGACATCCTCTCCTTTCATTTCACAAATAACAAGGAGCCCAGACCAGGAAAAGTTGGACTGTTGCTCCAATTCCAACGGAATATTTTTTTTCTGGAGGAGGAATATGGAAAAGAGGAAGAACCTGCCGGTGTATCTTTTTCTCTAGTTTGTCAATTTTTTTTTGAGGAAAAATCAACGAATATTATTTAAACACGCGTGGAAAAAAACCTTCTGGACGATGCCATGCCATGCCAAACAGGGCCAGACTGTTTACTGCGCCCATACCGATCGAATCTGCTCAAATTCTTCCCTTACGGGAAGAAGCAGCGATTGTATGACAATATAAATCAAAACTTGGAGAAAAAAGGAAACTTATTTTTTTCTCGAGTGTAC
>JAHZNH010000716.1:0-18861 GCA_027744355.1 Tyrannoseira gladiata
TGTACTTTAATTAATAATATTTATTATTGGAATTCCATACTCTTGGATTCTTACAAAATTTTTGTCAGATTTTTACGGTGGGGTCACTCCTATGAATAGATTTTGATAGGTTCCTCCTTGATGATACCTTCCAGGTTCAGCGGTAGAGACAAATCTTCCATAAAATGACTTATAGTACGTGAGAACTCTTTGTAATTCAACCACGTATCCGTTTGCTTTTCATTTTTGAATTCAGCGGAAATTAAGGTGATGCCCACGCATTTCTCAGGGAAATGTTTCGGTGGAATCGCAGTAGTCAACTTATTTACATGAGACGTTTTTCTCGACGAAAATATTTCTTTTTTTCCGCGGAATTCGCAAGGGACAACTTTTCTCAATTCTTTTTCCTTGTTTCAAAGGATTGCGGAGATAAGTTGAAGGGAAGCAGAGGAGATGGGAATGATTCTTTCGACATTGCTCCCATCCAAAACACATTTGCCCACCGCCCGCCTACTCCTTTTTTCTGTATTATTTGGTTCTGTAAGAAGTGAAAGTAAAAGCATGTTCGAATCGGGGGAATGCTTGAGGCAGCCTCAGTGGTACAAGTCACGCACTGATTTCAACACTGCAGAAAGTTTTTTTTTGCGGTATTGCACTTGTTTACACCAATGTTGGCTCACATGAAAAGATGAAAATAATGAGGAGGATCACGAACGTGATGATTATGATATTTTTTAATTTCGGAACAAAGGGAAAAGATTCTTGTGAGTATTCCTTTTCATAAGAATGACTAGGCGGCGATATTATGGAAAAACTCCGCTTCATTCCATGAATGAATGAAACGATGGATGCAAGTAAATATTAAATAACTTATACACTTATATTTGTTTTACGGCTTAATATTAACAATCCTTTCCCCTTTGAAGTAGAAATTTTAAAGTAAAAAAGTTCAACAAAAACTTAGGGCACTGATGTGATTGTTGTAGACTCGTCATAACGGGGTCAGCTGCCACTTGCCGCCCACGCAAATTACGAGCTTTTTCAGGCATAAGTATTTAAGCACTTATTTCCCTCATTAATTATATATCGCAATTAACTACTACTTATAGTCACCTCGGATTTACAAGTTTTGTTTCGCAATAAAGCTTAAGGTACTCTCATACATTGCTACCCTCTTTGACTCAAGTAGATGACTCACCCCCAAAGCGGCGAGTGATTCAACGAAAAGTCAGACAAATGTCCAGTCGAAACGAACTTGTGAAAGCGAATCCTGCGTACTCTCTACCTGTTATCAACTGGTGTTGTTGTTTTCGTTGTATGACTTTCCCCCCAGTGCGAGGTAGCCCATCATCCAAGGGCAATGTTGTGACTGAAGGGAATTCTTGTCATATGGCAAATATTAACTAAGCGAATAAATGAACTCCTGGACGAGTCGGGCATTATGGGGGCGTCATATTCCGCAAATGTTTTATTGGGATTTTGCAGGTGCCATAAAATATATCTGGTGATAACTCACTGTCTTACCCTTCTCCTCTCCAAGGACAACAGCAAGGCTTGGACAGCCGTTTATCTGAAACAATTTTTATGCATGTGCACGAATGAAAGCGATTTCATCCTTAGGCAATCATATTTTTATGGGGTTTGCATATTGCTAATACCATTGCGAAAACGATGTAATGGTGGCTATGAGGGACGACATAACGAGAGTTTTATAGATCCTTTGTTCAAAAAACTCCCGTTTGCCTCTGATTATTACAATCTGATCAACAGGGCAGGCAGCACTTTGAAGTGTACCACCTCACTACTACAAGCGTATGGATGACATGATTCACGTCGAGTAGTGCATTTCCCTCCGAATATTATCACAAGTAGGGGAAAAATCAGTTTTGTAGTGTAGGCTTTCCCCTCGTGTGATTAAATATTGACAATGGCGGGGAACGAGCTAAAGTCATTTCTAGAGATTCGCTAGAGTAATGCCCCAATTGCTGTACATCAGGACGAACTGTTTTCGCTTCCACTTGCCACTGCAATGGAGCTGTTTTGTGCGATGGAGGATTCAATAGAAGCTTTATTTCACCATTTTATGGTGATCACCTCATAAAAATAAAAGTAATTATTAACATAAAACATGTTTCGAGAACTACTCGGTCATGGAAAAAGCAAGTAGTAGTTTTTACTTCAGTTTTTTCGCTCCCTCTCTTGCTTATTTCGTACTTTTTCCAAGGAAAACGAAATGGCTAATATGTTCGGCAAAACTTTATGCAAATAAACGTCACAAAGAAATAAATGTGACGCTTTCAATTTTGACAAAGATGTAGCACACGCCGAACAGACTGCGAATCCCCGAGTAAAATGAGATTTCTTTGTGTGCCGTTATCGTCATCATTACATCAACATCATCGATGATCTACAATTGCTTCCATTCGCCCCTATAACATACATACGTACATACATTCACTTACATGAGCGTCGCATCTACTTAACTCACTCACGACGACGACGACGAATTCTCGCATTCCAGTCGGAAATCGGCTACATTTAATTAAGTGTCGCTTCTCAGGACGAGAAAGCTCGACAGCGATGAAAGCGGCAAGTAAGTACATGCATGTGAGTGCATCACGTCATGCCAAGTGAAAATGCCGCAGAACGTGGTCGTCTCTCTCTTTCCCGGATAAAGAGTAAATGGACAAAAAGAGGAAATTTCAATTTTCCAGCAAGTTAAAAATCATGCCTTTCACTCATTTCACGTTTTCACGTGTACACAAAATTAGACGCATGACTCGTTTCAACATTAAATAAGACAACAGATAAAATCTTAGAAATCCCCGAGAAATAATATACTTTGCATTTTTCGAGTTCCAGCAAGAAAGAAAAACTTTTAGCAGCTTCACCGACAGAAACCTTGAAAACAAACGTTGAAGGAAGAGAGACACCCATTGATGTGTGTACTTCCATCCATGATAAGCCTAGACTTCCAAACGGGGGTGTATAGTAGTTGATGTGATGAGGTTCGTGTTTCTCAGTTATTTTTTCTCCTCCCGCATTTCTCCACGTCTTCATACATAGATTGACGTAAATCATTGTCTGCTAATTCACTTGAGATGAGGGGGACGACAGTTATGCTACACACTCATTTCCTGAAATTATCCCATTTTTACCGGATATAGTTCATGAAATCAACGGAACCATAAAAGAAGAGAATGACTTCATCTGAGGGGAAAAAACGCAGGCTTCTGCGGACGCTTCCCTAATCTCAATTACATTCCATTCGAAACGAGCAAGATCACCAGGATTCCGACAAGATGTGCTCTTCTGTGCCGTGCCACGGTTGAGTCAAGCAAGTCCCTTCCCCAGAAAATCCGTTTCACTGGGAATGAACGGACGTTGTATGTGTGTGTGTGTGTGCTTTCTTATTTTACTAAAAGTTAATGACGCAACCTTTCCACGCCTTTTTTGTTGCTCCGAATGCGCCTAATTTAACTTGTTGTTTTTTTGTTGAGGAAAGGCCCCGAAAACGAGGCATTTCTCCCTGTTTTATCACCACAAAAAAATTCTTTACTCCTCGCACATGAAGATAAAAACAATGTGGTTTATATACAAAAGGAAAAAGGGAAAAAGTTTATAAAACTAAATAACCAACAAATAGTTTTTTTCTTCTCTCCCTCTCTCTAAGAGATAGGAGTACCACCGTGCGGAAAATAGTTTCTTTGCGAAACTTAATTGGGAGTATGTTAACATTGCAACAACTACCATTTATTTGTAGGGACAAACAATTTTTTATTGCTGGAACGCTAGGAACGAATTGAAACGGGAGAAGAAAACATGGGATAATTGTCTTTTCTCCACTTGCCTCCCTCTCTCTTGGGTCTTTTATCCACCAGATACGGTCTTAATTAACTTGAGCCTAGCGAAAGAAGATTGTGATGTCATGACTGGCCGACCCAAGCTGATCTCACTTCAGCGCCTTCCTCTCCTCACATTTCGGAGCCAGTTTATACTTGTTTACTTATTTTATTTTCTCCATTTCCCCCACTCACTTACTCGGCTGATGCTCAAGTTCAATTCACTCTTAATGCTAATTTGGAAAATTGCATATGTTGAATGTTGATTCATTCATTGAGTCTGGCTTACACTCTTAATTTATGCGGTAGCTTGACCAAGCAACTTGACTCCATGTTCAATGCCAACAACGCCCGCCTGCACTTTGCGGGCATTTCCAGATGATTACGGTTTAAAAGTGCAAGCAATAATAAATACTCCTGACTTCTCGTTGGCAAAGTCCAGGGGAATCTGGGGCGATTTACTTCTTGGGTGGAGTTGCAGTTTAATTTAATGCATTCCATCAGAGTCTGATTGTTTTGATCACATACTGAGGTGCAGACAAACCGAACATGGACGCTGATGTGGGTAAGGCGGAATTTTTTGGCAACCACAATTTTCTCCTGAGTAAGATGGTGTTGCGTGAGTGTGGTGGTGGTGGAGTAATCTGCCATCTCATTCACGAAGAAAAATTTCCTGCTGAAGTGACAGCCATGTTTTTGGGGGGCTTGTGGCCTTTGGTTTAATTTCTCTTTTCTTAAATCTCGTAATTAAGGCTACACCGCGGCATTCATAAGACAGAACTACTTATGTTGGACGGACTTGGACTTGCTGCTTCTAATGGAGAATTAACGTAGGAAAAATCCATCGGAAATTGGGAAAATAAGTTGCATGCAGGGAAGCTAGAACTCATTCAAAGTTTGCGTTCTCCACCCTTCAAGTGAATGAGAAAAGTGTTTTGACTCGGACAACTCTCTTTCTTGAGAGTCCGCTGTTGTCCATGAGGAAGAAATGAAAAATGTGAGAGTTGGCCTCTCTTTCAGGATGGCGATATGATGATGACCACTACCACCATGGGCCATCAAGGGGGGAATTTTTGTTCTTTCTTGGAATAAGTAAAAATCGCACTGGCCAGAAATAGCCTGTCCGACTCTGCCAAACTTTTGTCCGGGGATGAAACAGTGCAATACGCTGTCGTCATTGAAAACGAATGTCGAAATTGTAAGGATGTTTTGCGATTACATTATCCACTCTACAGCATAAATTCTCATGAACTGGATGCCTGGTCCATCCTAGCCCCTAGAAGCCCCTAGTTGGACTTCATTTGATCTGATACATGCATTCATAGTGGATTTCGTGCAGACTCTAGTTTCGTGTAAAACGATTGAACAGCAACCAATCCCAAGAAATGAATTTATTTTCCCACATATTTGTAAAGTTCATGGGAGTTGTCGTCATCCTGCCTCCGTAAGTAGAAATGATATGAGTCGGGAAGATCACTTACATAAAAATACATTAAGTTGTGTGTGTGTCCTCTCTCACATTTTTCTCAATTGTTTCCCACACGACATCTTCTTCACTTTTTATTGGATGTCGCCCACACATCTACTTACATATACTTTTATCACCTAGGGCGAGCATCATCTCATTCAAATGTGATGTCCAAAGAACTTCTGGAAAACAAAAATATTATCGAGAAGAAGAAACGGAGAAATCATTGTTGACGGCAGAGTGCACTACTTGACTTGTCAATATTGGAACCCCCCCATTTTGTATCAAGGGATGTTCAAGAGGTGTACTCCATCCAAAGACGAGTAAATTGGGTCGATTTCAATAATAATACTTGACTTCAAAAGTACTTAACTGCTTCTCAATGAGCAACCGGGTATTTGTTGGCTGTGCTCAATGTTTTGTTCAAAAGCTATTCTTTACTAGTTTCTTGGGGCAAAGTTGAGGGCAACAGGGAGTTTCATACAAAGGAGAAATTACACTCTCCAAGTGAGCTCCACATAATGGCAATAAAAAATTGGGAATGTTTTCCCCTCGTGTGAGTATTTCTTATTCACAAAAAGTTTTATATTGAGAATGGCAGTTCCGTCTAGATTGCTAGAATTGCTTAAGTAGTGTTTTTAAAGTCGGAGGAAACAACGTGCTTACATGTTCATTTTGTGTCTTTATGAATAACTTCCTCTAAAGGAAAGTTTCCCGGCTGGAGGGAAAAGCTTCCCTAGAATTTTAGAAGCGATCAAATCATGAAGTTCCCTCCATAGTGCATCATCATATCATCCCACCCCTTGCGTTTGCTTAGCACTGCAAGAAATACATTTGTCTTCAGAGAAAATCACTGCCATATTTGAGTAGAAGTAAGTCTGTTAACTTCAAACTCAATCATATTCAGCAATATCGATACCGACGCACAGTTCACTTCGTGTGAGAGAATTTTCGCATTAAGGGAAAAATTGATTGTTAATTTCCTGAACAACAGATTTATGTCTTATTTATGATTACTTACTCACTCAGTTCCATAGATGGGCAAGGGATCAGAGTACAAAGATGATGTGATGCTAGACGTATGTAATATGTGCCTTACTATCAGTATTTCAATTTACGAAAAAGAAAAAGGCTCAGGAACTTTGAGTTGACTTATTGGGATTCAGTACTCTATTTCGAAGCAAGGCTATCATTTTTTTGTCCAAAATAAATAGTGACTGGTACTACTAGTGATATCGCTCGTGTGAGAGATTCTAGGAGTGATTTATTTTGTACGACGCATCAATTTGGAAGTAATTTATTGGAATATTGGTAAATAACTCGGTAATGTCTCGATGGAAATGTTGATTCTCTACAGTTAAAGTATGTCAGCAATTTTTTGCAGCTTTGATGGTACATGGAGGTTGGGGGACAATTACAATGACTCTGTTATCACAAAAATACTGCTAAAAATAGATTAGATCAGTGCAACTAAATTGATTTCTCTAAATTTCAAAAGACTCCAACGCTGAAAATAGAAATTCGGCCATCTATAACTACACACATGAAGCTTTCACATTTGACAATAATATTTAGCTGAGTATTGTGGAGGCTGAGTTCTAATTTTTGAGAGTAAATTTGCGTGGGTGCGTATTCATAATGAAAATCACGTTTCAATTGGGAGGTGGAAGGCGGCAGTCCTCCTGAGGAAACTTTCCTACTTTGTAGTATTAAAAAACAAATAAAGAAGCAACAAATTTACACATTCTGAAATGCTCATGTTGTGCACCACATTTGTACCTAAATGCTTCCCGACACTACTTACTAACAGTAATATCAAACAGCGGTGGGTAGAAGAGTAGGATAGATCTTGGGATGATGATGAAAGTTGAACCAACACGTGTTGGTAGACAGAACTCCTTACATTATCTACAGCGTCAGGGACATTCGTATCTCAAAAAATTCCCCCAATATTACATCTTCCAAGCCCACCACTTCTTTCAAATTGCGGAAATCCTCTCGTAATCTTATCAGGTTGCCATTTGCTGGGAAATTTATTTACGGCTGAGGAGGAAATTTCCCATCGCAGAATGAGATTAGCATTATGTGTGAGTGTCACTTTGCCCCAACGCGAAAAGGAACAGTTCTTGAAGCAAAGCGTATGGCTTCCACCACGAAATAAAAGCGTGCTACAAGAGCACTACTTATTTTCCCTTTTGTACTCAGTCAGCTTCCTTCACACTATATCACATTTCCAAGTTTTGTTTCTGAGGAAGATCAAACTGGATCAATTCCATGCGGAGATTTATTCTCCTTTTGCGCCTTTTTTGCACATCTTCAGATTTCAACTCTACGCATCCCTGACAAGCAAGCATCTATTTTGAGTTTTAAGCGCACAAACGTAGGGAATTCCAATGCATACTTACCTTGTGAATTTCATCGTCTCTGCCTGATGCTGCTCACTTCACTCGCCGCTACTAAAGTTCTCCCGAAACGTTGGAGAAGAGACGTAATCTGAGAGCGTTAGCTATTCAGAATCCTAACAAAGGAAGAAATCGACGGTCTGAATCATCGCGTTCAAATGACGGATGTGTTTGTAGCAATCAGATCAAACCAAACAAATAAAAAAGCCATCAAGCCCTTTCCATAATGTCTAACTTGCTTTTCTATTTGTACAGATTACCTTTATTTAATAGCAATCTGCCCACTTTGTATTTCCTTTCCCCAACAAAGCCAAGACATTATCTGATCTGAGATGGGAGCGGCGGGATGGATTTCGCCAGCAAGGAATTGAATCACCTAGGGAAAGATTGTGCAACCGCGAAATGAATAATCTATCGACGAATTATCTATAAGAAGCTTCTAGTTATTCTTCGAGAAATGGAAGACCAATCTTACCCCAACGAAATTTTTAAATAATGTTGCTCCATATGAGCTGCTATTTGTCAAGCAAGCTTATGTAAACTGAACAACATGCTTGTCTCAAGTTACCCCACTACTGCAAATGAAAAACAAATTACATCTTTTGTAGAAGTCAGAACCTTTCACTGAAGGCGAGAAGTCAACATCGGGGTTTCTTATAAGTGACTCTTGAATATTTAAATAGGGATTCCTTGGCACTGACAATTTGACTTTTGTAGGGGAAATTGGGCGAAATTCTAAAAAAATGCATTCTTTCCAAATGAACTCGACAAGAGTTCTGTCATATGACCGAAATACTAAAGTAGGGCAATGTAAGAGTAGTCGGGATAAATGAAACTATGAAACTAAAATATATGAAATTTATAACTATACCAATTCATGTTCTATCATATGCCGTTATCTTTGTTTCCGTTTTTTCGGGTTGGCTCATCTTTTCCTCCGTATTTTTTCAAAGTTATCAAAAACAGCCATGCATCTTTCAAGAATTTTTCTGCTCCATTTCCTTCTGTACTAACCTTTGATGCATAACAACGTTTTAGTAGAAGAAGAGTTTGAAAATCGGCTGGTTGATTGCTCACTCCAGAATTGACGTCATTCATCAGGGAGAAATTAAATTCCTGACAATATGCATAAGCATGAAATGAGGTCCATAAATTCATGATAAATGCACTCTGTTGATAGCACTGTAGACATCATTTGAATTCCGGAAGATGATAATCTTTTTCTCCGTAAACTTTTAAAATGCTTTGTCCTGATGTTACGAAGCATTCCAATTTCCAGGCCACTTGCTCCTTTCTTGGAAAAATCACAATGAGAAAACATTTAAAATTCATGGAAAATATCGATGTTCTTGTGAGAAGGAGTGGCACACCTCCGTTTTTCCAGGTACTTTGTCTAATAATGGAATGCAAACCACTAATAGTCCCTCACTCCGATTTCAGTTCCCCACCTCGCATTTGAAAGGTTGTGAAGTGTTTTTGCAAAATGTTGTCTTACATAAGAGTGTACATATTTACCAAATTCCACTGTGGCATGTGTGGAAAAGGGTTCTGGAGCGAGAAAGCTGCGAAGGCTACCTGTCACCCCAAGCTGGGGCAAAGATGAAGCAAGGCCGTCATGCATAGGGGCAACTTGGGTTTTGCCGTACCGATTGCCGATTGGTCATGTTCAATTTCGAGAAGAGTTTGAAGAGAAATACGCAATTTCAGCGGAAAGGGAGAAAGTAAAAATCTCATAAACTAATACGCAGCGGTGTTGAATGGATTTTTTAAAAAGAAAAAATAAGATCTCGTACTGGTTGAATTAGTGGGAAGTCCAACGAGCATAAGTATAGAAAAAGTAAAGCTTCAAAAGAGCATACGTGGGAGTACTTGTTGGTGGAATGAAGTGTTGAAAGGGCACATTTTTCGAAACCCCGAGTCATCTCAAACTGTGACACCCATCAACGACAAGGAGAAAGTGAAAGCGCTCACAAAGGCTGTTGACACTGCGACGTTGATCTGATTTCAGTGATAAGATTGAGTGACACGTTGACAAGATGCTTGGCACCTCTCCAGAATCTAAACGTGCAGCATCACCCACGTCCCTCCACCATTCACCTGAATCTGGTTAACTCTGGTGCGTTCCCAACAGTGAAATTTTAGTGCTCCATCCGCCCCAATATTCACCTCCTCCAAATACAATTTGCATATTAATCACGTCGTGCTTTAAGTGGACGCCGCTCTGGTGGAATAAGTATAAATGCGGTCTATTCAGAAGGTTTATTGACAACGCTTGTCACAACGCTATTGAATTTCGATTTATTGTGCGTACCACAGGTACCAGCCTTGCATTCCTGTCATGAAATGATAGGTAATTCAATACTTATAACGAGCGGATACGTGCACAACTCTCCTCGCTAGTTTCCATTTCATCGTTTATCTTTCTTAGAATGCTTCTCGTTCGCCACTCATTACTCGTGGTGGTTTCGAAATTGCGACCACCAAGATCAAATGACTTTGTGGGGCAAATTAAGACTACACTGTAAACGGCATGTAACATTAGATGTTTCACAGGTCCCTACCCTCCATCTATTGTTGTTTTTGGTTTCAAATATTTCCCTTTGCAAAATATGTATTTTATTGGTGGATCGAAGTATAAATAAATGAAAAATACCTCCCCAAACTTTTGTAGGACTTCACCGAGGTTTCTGCAATTTTATAGGTTTATAGGTATATGATCAAACAAAACGCCCATCATTTTGCAACATACTGCTATCAATACGCATTTTCTCAAAATCTTTATGATGTTATTCAATTTTCAATAACTTCGTTCTTAATAAACTCATACATCCAGGAAAGGAGCTCAACTTACGAGCTGGCAATTCTCCAACCTTTTTTGATACATTTTCAGTCATGAGCTGCGTAATTAAAGTCCATGTTTGGCTTCCTCTTATCCTTCAAACCGTTTTTAAGAGGAAGTTAGAGCATCTATGAAATGTGTAGAGGGAAAGCTTGATCTCATATTTACCATACTTCTATTGAATTCAATTTGTGCGGAAAGAAGACTTGTAGAGTTTCCCTCTCCCATACACTATTTGTAGCCATTAAGTAAGTTGCGAAATTGGCTGGAACTTTTATTTGTCTTTTGTTGAAGTCACCTATAAAATTTGCTTACTTTGGTTAACGCTCGTTGTGAGCCATCACTTCCCCCACTTGTCATACTTGCTCTCAGCTTTTATTTATGAACAGTCAACCACATGTCAAGTAAATTATCCCTCCTGAGACTGATTTAAAGTGGGAGCTACTCTTTCAGTGCTTACGTAGGAAATAGGTTTCCCTCCAGTTTCCTAGTCCCTTTGTTTCCCAAAACGACATCAGAGCCGGTCTTGCATGGTTCATCTGAAAACATTTCGTTTGAGCTTTGCATTTCAGGCGTACACACACTTCATACCTAGACAAAGAAAAATACAATTTAGCGAGTCACTGATGTGGTTGGTTGGGTGATATTTACCAAGAAAAAGAGAAACATTTTTATGAGTAATTTAATTGTATATACCTAATAATATATTAGCAACAAGAGCTCCCTTTACTGCTGCCATAGACTTCATTCTCCTTCTCTGGCGTGTCGTGATCCCCAGTTCCCCCGAACGCAAATATAAAACATGAGATCATGAGATGGTTTCGACAGACAGTAGTACAACAAACAAGTGCTTCAGTGCATCAAAAAGATGTCAAATCCATTCAAAAAGTGGATGTCTGATGTCTGTAATTGTTGAAATCCAAGAAAAAAAATTACTTCCCCAGATAGACTGGCATCACATCCTCCCACATGCACTCCGTAAACCACCACCATCCATTCATTTTGCAACCCATCCGCCATTTTATAAAGTTGCCCTTAAAAACCGGCCGCATTACGCAAACATATGGCTATTTTTCCTTTGACGATTTCTAAAAAAATAATCCAACTATGTATTTCTTTGATGATTTCAGGCTTACATTGGAGTGAGCGATTTCCTCTGCAAGGATCACTCGGATTCTACAAATCCTATTTCCGCATCAAAATCGAAATTTCAAAACCATTCGATTACTTATCCCGAGCTGCTTAAAACAACGAGGGCAAGAATGATGTCACTGCAAAAAATGCAAATTCTGCTGGGTTGGCAAATGCTCATCCTCCTCTGTGTGGGCTCTTACGTTTGGTCAAGACAAATACCTGACGACTATGATTTGAGACGACTGTACTCTTACGCGTACAAGCGCTATCCGTCGTACGACTTTGGCTTGGGGAAAAGGTCTCTCGAAGAAGCCGCCTCCTACGAAGATACGGGTTACAATCTAGGTTATCCTGATCTAGATGCTTACAACAACTACGCCGCCAAGGATAAACGAGCAGGCCCCAGTGGAATGTACTCCTTTGGTCTTGGGAAAAGGAATCAGATGAGGAACTTTGGATTCGGACTGGGAAAGAGATTGGAATCGTGGAGTAGACTGGCGGCACCCTCAGCCTCTGCAATATTTCCATCTTACAGGTAATCTCATCCTACGACGACTTTTTCTCTCCCTCTCTCATTTCTCGCGTAATTGGTACGTGACGACAGCTACTCCCCTTTCATAAACAAAAACGATAAAATGCATCAGGAGAATAAATCATGAGGCTCATCTTTTCAACAAAAAAACAATGTGCAACATATGTTTCCTTTCCTCTCCAAGTCAACAACTTTCTAAACCACCTCATGGAACATAACAGCTTCCGTTCCATTTTACCGACAGCATATTTTTTTGCATTCATTGGGGAGTTTAGGAAAAAAGAAAGTTGTCTACTATTCTGTTGGTGTTCTCCGAACTGTAGGTAAAAAAAACATACCCCCATGAACAACGGGTCCGTAAAGATAATCTGGGAATTTACATAAATATTTATGGATTGATTTCTCGAACATCTTATAGCAGCTTCAGTATGTTATGTTTGAAAAGATATGATTTTTTATCGGGACGTTCATTTACTTCAGTCTCCTGATATGGTTGTAGTAGTATTCGTTCAGACTTCCACATTCGTATTTGGCAACTTTCAAAGGGAAAAATATTATTTGATTACGGCTTGTATTATTTATTTTATCAACAAAAAAACTACGTGGATAGACCGTGTAACTGTACAGGGTTACTTATATTGCAGTGTTTCATAAACAAACGGCAGCATTAAACTGGAAGGGGGGAAAGTAGTGTAGAGGCGGATTCGGATTGGGTATATCACATACATTCAAAAGTTGATTGATTTGAGAGAAAGTCGGAATTCTTTTTGTGATGTAATAAAGCTAAAAAAATTCATGGAATAAATCAGCCCTATACAATCCGAGTTGAAGTGCACGGATTAAAGGGTTGTCATGGCTTTATGATGGGGATGCTGTCATTTGGGAATCAAACCGGCACACATACTTACTCATGTACCTCCTCCACTGCCTACGTCAAATACATATTTCGTGCCTGGAAATGAGGAGGTGGTTCTTTTTTGCGTGGGCTGACTTAATCTAGATCCAGATATTCTCAGCGCTCATGATTCACCGAGATTTTTGACGCAACTACATATTTCCATCCAGAGACTAACAATAGCATTACCCATTACAATTTTGTATGCGAGATTTGCTGGAATGCTCATGGTTAGAATAATTCATCATTATCACGGATCCCGTAATTGATCATGAATTTAAACAAATTATGGCGCCTGACGTCACGCCCGATTTCTTGAACTGTGTATTTATTACCATTCGCACCGTAATCACATCAGATTTTATGTAATATGTACTTTTAAAACCATAGCATCTCATGTCATCACAATTGACTAATGTTTATTTTCATATTACAGACAAGAGCGACGATCAAAAATCTATTCTTTCGGACTGGGCAAAAGACAAAGTCCTGATATGATCGAAGATGACTACGAATATCCAGCAGCAGCCGCCGCGGCATCCGACAAGAGGGCAGGACAAGCTCGCCAGTTCTCCTTTGGATTGGGGAAACGTGACACTGAATCTTCTGATCATGTGAAAAGTACCTCATAAAAAAGCTGAAGTCCATGTTGATTGATTCCCAGTCGTTGGCAAAACAATCTCTCCGAGAAAACAAAATGTGTCGTGGTCGTTGTCATTTTTGAGCAAGTGATATGATGTGTTTAGATCGATCTATTTAAATTCTACTCAGTAAATTTTAATGTTTACCAATAGAAAGAAATAGTTTTTGTCTTGTTTCTCAGGCAAACGATTGAATAGTTTATGTTCCTCTCGAGGAAATATTAGAATCCGAGAAAATAACCCTCTTGAGTCGACTCTTTGTTTGTTGAGGGCAACCCCTGTATTCAACTTTTATTTTTAAAACAAATTATTCACTCCATTAAAAAATGTTGGACGGTGAAGAAAAAAGGACGGCAAAATGAAAAAAAAATCGTTCTAGATTCATCTTTTGTCTCTTCTTTTTGGGTCACTGGGTGTCCCTTCCTCATTCCGCCACGTTTTCTGTTCATATCACCACCACCTACACACATCTTACGGTTTCTTTTCCAAACCTTTGTGTAAATTTCCCTATGAGAAGTGATTCAACCACCAAAGTTAAGTTATCGTTGTCCAACTTTTTTCCATTTATTTCTCCCCCTCCCGACAAAAAATCGATTCCATTACGATGTTTACAAAAGGTAGCGATCAAAATCAGTATCAGGAAAGGTTGACAGAAGTATAATAATTCATGTGAATGAGTATCATGCATTGGGTAAAAGAAGTGGCATAAATTGATTCATGAAATTATGTTAACATATAATAGAGAAGTCGTTTCTAAATAAAAAAATCAAATTAATACTATAAAGTTACAAGCTTCTTGTAGTTCAGATTTCAATAAAAGTTTCCTCTTTATTCAGTTTCCTTTGTTCATATTTTTTCTTTGAGAAGTTAGAAACCTGGTTTCACCCTCCTGGAACATCGTACTTTGCAATGATCCTCCAAGCAAACAACATGGAATAATAATAGTAAAAAACGTCTAAAGGAATGAGATCTGTATTGCATTCTTGATGACAGATTCAAATAAAAATTTATTGCCTCATCGGGTTACAGCGCATCACGTAGTTATTACTGCTGGCAATTGCTTTTATTCTGCCAAGAAAAAAGTGCCAAAACCTCGCAGCTTGGCGCATTGAGTATTGAGGTAGGCAAGGCTAACTTTTTCACATACCTTGGAGGAAACATTGCTGAGTAGGTGTTGCATGATATGTATTGTATGTTGTTTTTATCATTAAATATGAGTGTTGAGGAGAAAGTGTGGTTCAAGTGGAGGATGAATAGGGCTGTTAATTTTTTTTTTTCAAATTGTATGCAGCTCACGTGTCCATACCGTTCTAAAAGCATACAACATATAACGTTTTAACTNTAACTAAGGACTTTAGGATAAGTAAGTAAATATTCCAAGCTATGTGTACACTCATATCATGAAAATGTAGAGAATAGTGTAACGCGGCTTTAGAATAAATGCAAGTGAATTTAGCAACACATTTTTCATAAGTAATACATACTTAATAGCAGTGTAGTAAAATTTAGTCTGTATTACCACGTTTTGCGTCACCATTTGAAAATCAAATTGGGCTAGTAGTAACCGTATAAAGCTTCATCTTTCGATGTAGGAATGACCCAATCTAAGGACTTGTGTGCGACTGTTACTCATTAAAAAGTACACATGTTTAATGGTTTTACTGCTAATGTCAAGAAATTATATTATTCAGATAGAGCATGCATTACAGCCAAGAGATGGCTTAGTATTCCTGCAAGCTGTAGTAAACT
Source organism: Tyrannoseira gladiata (assembly GCA_027744355.1). Lineage (NCBI taxonomy): Eukaryota > Metazoa > Arthropoda > Collembola > Entomobryomorpha > Entomobryidae > Tyrannoseira > Tyrannoseira gladiata. The sequence goes on from JAHZNH010000716.1 coordinate 15,482, forward strand.
TACGAATGAAAATAGAGTATTTTGTGCGATTGATTGTAATTGGGGACGCAGAGAAGGGGTAACACACAAGGTTGATGGGAGATCAATGTTCTATGAGATTTCTCATCGCCTCGTCCAATCAGCGATACTAGAAATATGTAACTAGAAAAAATAATGTTCGACATAGGGAATGGTAGTTAAAACGTTATATGTTGTATGCTTTTAGAACGGTAGGGACACGTGAGCTGCATAAATTCTGCTTTCAAAAAATTTAATTTCTTCCTGGCTAGCGCAGTAAAGTTGCGTTTAAGGTGGCTAGACAGAGACTCATTGATTGTGGATTTAGTTCAAGGACGAAAAAAAATTCTGACCTGAAGGATCATAGACTATGAAAAAACATGTTTAAGATGTTAATGAGTAAAAAGTTTATAAGCTTCTTCACTGGCTGAATTGAAAACTATGATTACAATTTAAATAGTGCGGATTCATTTGAAAATACGGGAAAACGTGCGGAAAATTCTGCGCCTGTAATTGATTGTTTCCTTCTTTCATGAGATTCATTTATAAGTTTGTGGAAAAATGATACGGCTACATAAAATGTCTATGCGATACTGTTTAAAAGCAAGTAAATAAAAGTTTGGGTTTCCTTTTGTGTTTTAATTTCTCTCCATATCATGATTTTGACAATGGAGATTTACATAAACATTAACGACATTCGTAAAGTCGTAAAGTGCCTTCGACTCACTCTCTAGGGGGTGTCATCACTCATTTTGTAACATCATCACCGAGTCTGGTAGGTATGCATTGCATTCATTTGTGTTCATCCATTTCATTGCTCATGAAAAGCATATATATAGCTACTTACCACGAAAAACTAGCTACATCAGTCGGTAAATGGCTAAACAAAGGAAATCAATACTAGCAGTGTGAAGAAGTGTGACGATTACTTGTCCTTTTTAATACTGGATGATACTGGATGTTAAAGTATATAATTTCCACTAATAATATTACTTTACCTTGATATATGCACTATGAACTCCAAAAAACAGAAGCGTCTTGGTGATGAATGGTTGCTGGAGGCTGGAGAGCTTCGATGCATTCGATTCTCGGAAATATTTACTTTGTGTCAAAAAAAAAGTCTGTGCAAGCCCAGTCTCTGTCACCCGATGAAGCTGTGAGCCTCTGCAATGTTGAGCTAAGCAATTCTACCTTTTAGCCTCTAGGCTCTACGCTAAATTTAAAATCATACATGTTTTGCAGATATGAACGAGTTGGAAAATGCATACATCATATTTTGGTTACGACGACGGTGATGAAGAAAAATGCAGAGGCCTGATCTTAATGAAATATAATAATTTGCAATACTGCCACAGATAATAAATTGCAAGAAAATTTTAATATTCCGATTAATGAACATTGTGTCGTATTTAAGCTACCGGCATTTAAAAAAATATGCCCAGTATTATTACATAGACATTATTTTTGACGCAATGTTCTACGTATATAAGTATATGGCCATGGGTGCTGTGCTGCTCGTTATTGAGTATATGACAAACCGTGAATTAGGCGTGTTGAAAATTAGGCTTGGCTTGCTTTACAGGGAATGAAAAGACATCACAATTAATTTGCAGGAATGATATGACTTACCGTATTCTGGATGACAAGGAAACCACAAACAGCGGCAATCAACAAAATAGTTGATTGCACACACAAGAGAGAAATTCGCGTTTCCGTAGTTTTATTATTGACATATTTGGCAGTTCTCGGCGAACTCGCATTAATAATTTTACTGCATAAAAGAAAACTGCACAAATGACATGAAAATGATGGAATTACATGACATGGGCAAAGTAAAAAAGTCCCTAGCTATATTAACATTCTTTCAAAACTGGGTTGAAAAACTTAAACTACCCTTAAATCCAGATATGAACCCCTATTCCATATCTAAGATATGATATCTTTCTTCCGTCGTCTTTTTCGCAAATAACCTTTGGGACATAAACATAAATGGGAAGGTTTCCACAGACTGTCCAAATATTTCATTTCCTGGTCCCGCTACTTCTAATTAAACTCTTGAGCAAACATCTAAAATAACTTTATCGACAGTTAAGTAATTATTTAGACGAAACTATAAAGAATAACAGTTGGTTTCTAATTAAGTAATTATTGTTTGACACTGACATTCGTTTGCCACCATTGACTAAATTTATTATTTTCGTCTGCATGACTTTCCACTTCCTTGAACTTCAAAAACACTATAGGTAACAATGGGTAGAACAAGACAACAAACAAGAAAAGTATAAGGAAAAATAAGCTTTGTGGGACTGTTGGATTCGATGTTATTCGAAGTGACACGTAGTTTAATGGACAAATATATTCTACACAAATAAAAATGCCTACTTCATTAATACATAAATATTTACTTTGATTCATCCCATAATATGTATATAAAGCGAAAACTGTCTAGTGTCTACCATAACACTCCTCAATCATCCTTGAGATCACCGTTGTCTGGACTGGACAAAAATATGATTTCTTCCAGGGCTCGACGTGGTTTGCACCAAATGCTTAGGTTAGGATGTGCTACTAGAGTCATCCCATTCAAATGGGATCATCCTTCTGCATCCTTCCAACGACCATCGGAACTCGATTGGCGCATCTTCACAATTCACAAGTTAATCGTCTATACTTACACAGTCCGAGCTGGAATACGATTTATTCTCACGCAAATGAGAGGACAGTTCCCGCTATTCCAAAAAATACTTTCCGCCGCATGGACTAACGCATTCTTAATAACGTCAGTTGGATTTTTCCAAGTTAGTACGTGTCACGAAGATATTATGGTATTTGCCAATCGAACTCTTGGTCTTATCAACAACACGAGTTCATCACCACGTCCACGTAAGACATTTTTAACACAACTATGGAAATAAACAGTTTACGTAAGTCTAATGAAAACTATTGTTTTTTATTTTACTTTCAGGGACGCATAAGAAAATTGAAAATGCGAGCAAACGGGTGCTCTCGTGGCACATGTACATGGGCTTGTTTCTCCTGTCAACCAATCCTATAATTCATACATTGATAACGGAACCATCTCCTTGCGCCCCACACTTCATCAGTTCATCGTATTTCGAATGCCAAACAGCAGACGAGAATGTAGTCCAACTCTTGGACAAACTACCTTTTCTCCTATTCGAAACGTATGGGATTTCAATGTTTCTATACATTTGTTCCTTCTTTTGGAGCATCATCATCACAAGCCTGATGGAGGTGTATACAGAGCTCCGGAAACTAAATCATGACTTGTTCAATTTGACTGGGAGACAATTGGCGAGTGTGTCACACGAATTTCGGAAGTTGCGAATACTAGTGATTTGCTTGAATGAAAGTTTTTCATA
>JAHZNH010000717.1:0-10245 GCA_027744355.1 Tyrannoseira gladiata
CGGGAAATGAGTCACCGAAAGGGTTGATTCCAACCAAAAGTACGTAATTAGGATAAGTTGAAAATTCCCAAGTTGCAACTTCCTCGCGAATCTTGTGTCATTGCAAATGTGATGCGATGTGATAGACTCAGGTTGCTTTTCAGTTGGGTTGGGAGTGAAGTGGTGGTGGAGGTGGGTAAAGTAGGCACTTATCTTTGGATAAGAGCACTCCTTACACCCACACGAGCCAAGCGAACAGTGCTACATTTTTTTGAGTTTACAATGGAACCTGCAAAGATTTGGTGGCACGCTCTTATTCTCACTGGAGATAAGAGCTTGGCGGATATCACTTCAGAACGAGAACGAAAAGCATTAGGTGCTCACCTCAGTATTTACTTTATTCCTGATTCGTGACCACACCATAACTCGCATCAGGTCGCACCATAACTCGGCAAGAGATTTGTTGAGATTGCGATTGCGAGTGTTTACTTTGCATGACAGAGCGTGGACCGAAAGCGCGTGTGGATCCTGCTCCAGGATTGGAATTTAAGCTCGTCTTATTATTTAGTAGGGAAATGGGAGAACAGCTGCCAAATGCATTCATTCTAATCCAAGAGGATCTTTTGAATTCAATTCAGATTTTCAATTGATTCTTAACGTTGCACACCAAGCCAACCACCCACCCACCCACTCATTCCGTCAGGACCATTCATCTTATTCACGAGTAGATAATTTTTTTTTGCGAAGAATTGCTCTTTTTTCCGCTTGCTTATCAAAGCCAAAGCCAAGTGCACCAGAGTTAGTGTGGTGGGATGCCTACTCTTTTTCAGTCCTATTGCTACATTGCATTAACGAGCTGCAGGAATTGCAAGGGATAATTACGCCTCTCATAAAGCACTTTTCTTACTCCTTAATGGCCAAGTACATTTCTGCACATTGCACAACCAAACCAACATTGCCGTATAGAGCGAGCGAGGGATTTTGCAACCGGAGCGGAGGGACCACACTACCACTACCCCATAATAAATAAATTAATGACTCGTTTTATCGTCATTCTTCTCACTCCTCAAATAAAAATTGTGTTGAAAGCGAAAAATATTTTTTAAAAATTTTGTCGCATGTGCCCCTCTCATTTCATGCCGTCAGCACTTCACATCACATCCTTTAATTGTCCTCCGAGAACAAGTGTCATTCCAGGATTTTGCAACCGGAGCGGAGGGACCACACTACCACTACCCCATAATAAATAAATTAATGACTCGTTTTATCATCATTCTTCTCACTCTTCAAATAAAAATTGTCTTGAAAGCGAAAAATATTTTTTAAAATTTTGTCGCATGTGCCCCTCTCATTTCATGCCGTCAGCACTTCACATCACATCCTTTAATTGTCCTCTGAGAACAAGTGTCATTCCCCATTTTTCCTTGTTCAAAAATTTTTTATATTGCTCATTATCCCCCTCTTTTATTGGAGTAGTTTAAGTGCGTAAATGCTCAAAGGGAGAGGGAAAATCTCGGCTATTTGTTTTTTGTTCTCTGTGGGGAGATTGAGGATGTTGCGAAGAAAATGCTCCAACTCCAACATCAAATATTTATTACTTATTCATTTGCTCAGCGAGACGGGCAATTAAACGGGATTAATTTTTTGAGGGGAAAAAGACTCGTCGTCGTCGTTTCAGTCAGTGAGGGCTGTAAAATCGAAGGTGGAGCTAGGTATTGAGCTGCCGAGACAAAGGGAAATTTGCACTGGGAAGAAAATGTCATTAAAATCGCACCAATTCCTTTTCATAATTTTATTTTCGGTAGACACCATCACGATCATTACCGTCATCATGGACGTGCTCGCAATAAAAAAAGAAAATATTTGGTTCCCGAGACGCTGAGCGTAATCCTACCGCTGAGCAAACAAAAGAAGGAACAAAGAAGCGAAGCGTGGTTTTAGAGAGCAAACTTCCCAAGGTTTGGGGCCTTGCTCATCGAAAGCGACTCTCATTTCGTTCGTTCCACTCACTGCCTTTTTAGGCGCTGGGGAATCATCATCATCATCATCAGCATTACACCAACATGTGTGGACTGATGCATGGACGGAGGAAATTCGAAATTTGCAAATATGTATGTATTTTTGCATAATGCAACCAGACCTGGCAAGACCAGAGCGGTAGTGGAATGGAGTGGAGCCTAGCTCTAGCTTTAGCTGTAGGTGCTTCCTTCCCTTTGACCTACATTTTTTCCACCGTGTGTTATGTAATCCAACCCAAGCTTGTCTACTCGAGCTTTTTTTTCACGACTTGCAACAACAATTACGAGTTTTGCACGAATATCAGCATCCATCCCACATTCAGCGTGGGGCACGCATTTGAAAAAGCCCACGAAATGAATAAAAGAATGTAATGATAAGGATGATGATATAATGGGTCTACTCGGCTTGTCTTGTCATGCTACACTTACAAGTTGGCTGTTCAATTCGAGCGGAGCTACAGGAAGAAAAATAAATTGTGTTTTAATAGTTTTGTGCTTGAAGGGTGCAAATAGGCAATGAAAAATAAAATAAGTAAAGTGCTTAATGAGGCATCATCATATGAGTCATTTTGTAGTTGTTGGTAGCATCACACATCCCATCTGGGATCACTTCCACTTCCCATTCCCATGTCACAGTTCACACACTCACTCCTGCGGTGGGAACTTCAGCTAGACGGAGGAAGGAAGCGTGAGCACTTTTATTGAATGTTAGGGACTGCTCTTATTACTAGTTCACGGGGCCGAGTAGACTTCAACGCCGGTACATATTTTCACAATTCAAATTAGTAATTCCTTTAAAAGCCATATTTGGGCAATATGGAAGCAATCAAATAATAAATGATTTTTTAAATTCTTGGGGCCTTTAAATTCCTCCAAAATCATTTAATCTTCACCATTTACCGCACCAAAGAGCTCATGACAGGACTTCAGGGGCCACCAAAAATACTTACTTACTTATGCGCCGATTCGTTTATTTTCAATGCCTCATTACAAATTCCACTTCCCAATTGAGATGCATCAGATCAGTCAGTTTTTATGGTCGTATATAGTGGTTGCTCTTGTGATCAGTAGCCTTCGCCCACTTCTCTCCGTCCATCCGTCCTTATCTTGGAGTCCTGTCATGTCTCTTTAAATGTATCAGAGCTGAACAGCTCAGAGGTACCTAAGATCTCACAACCGGTTGGTTGCTTATAATTTTTGGTTGATTGATCGGAAGTGTGACCAACATTACAATAAAGTACTTACTACACACTGAAAGTCAAAAGGGAATTCCCACGTCCGTCCGTACCCTATCATATCTATCGCGTAGGATTGCTTACTCAAAGCCTATTCTGATTCATTGGTTATTTCTTGACTCACACGTTGCAATCCTTCCCTACAAAAAAATTAGCGAGACCTATGATGGCAAGTGAGTGAGTGAGTGAGTGACTGAGCGATTGCCCACGCTCGCTATTGCTGATGATTGTACGAGTGATGTACACACTTGCTTCACATTTCCGTTTCCCTTTCAAGCGAATGAGACGACTACCACAACTTACTTGCGTTTGAATAAAAATTGTGACGTAGTGAGTACTCCGCGTACTATACTTCAATGCTGCTCTCTTCGTATTTAGGTCATTATTACTGTGTCAGGTTGACTCAGGCCGGAGATCTTGAATTGTTGCGGAAAGGAGGAAATAATTAGCGTCATCAATGCCATCATCTTTTTTTTACGATGGAGTACTCACTCCACACTCCCTCACTCAAGTTAGTTCCCCACAATGAAATGTTGATTAGGATGAGGATGACCAGCCTAACTACTTATTGCACTTCCTCAGGATTTTCATCTTGATTGTAGGAAAGATTCTTCCTGGCTATTAGAGTACAACCAATGAGCAATCAAATTCGCAAATATTTCAAGAGACAGATCATTCGAGCAACTCATTTCCTCTAAAATATTGACTTTTCCCCCTTCCATTCACGTTTATCCTCAAGAGTGAGAGGATACATTTTTAAAATTTTCTTTTCATATCCCTCGCTGGTCCCCAGCAACATATTTAAGTGAGTATTTCGCAACTCCTCCGCCATTCAATTCGCACTCACTCAAATCCCCATCCATTTGCTTATTTTTGGCGAGTCGCAGAATTCAAAAGGGTGATTTGAATTCAAGTGCCATTTCCCAAGCCAGCACTACACCACATCACATCTTTTTTTTCCTTTTGCTGTCCCCACTTGTGAGATGATGAAGCCCGAACAGGGCTGAGCTGAGTTTTTTGGCTCATTTCAATTCTCTAGGATGCCACCTGTTACTCACTCCCTCACCCCACACCACTTCTTTTTTTACGATTATTGCCATTGCATCGCACTAACTTGTAGTGGTGCATACAATTTAGGGCCTCTACTCGCTCGTAAAGTGTACTAACCAACGCATTACATCCCATCTCATCCCATCAGTTTAAAAGTTTGCTTTGAGCTCGAGCTCGGTCCTCTCTTTTTGTTTGCTTCTTGTGTCTACTTACTTACTAATGCCCCCAGTCAACTTTTGGGGGGTTACGCAACCACCAGCAAAAAAAAACCTTGAAGAATGTAAACATATTTCTATCTCTTTTTCGCGACATGACATCGCAAAATTTCTGCACTTGTTCATCTCCCCAAGTAAGTGAGTACTTTTTTTCATGATCTTCCGGCAAAAAAATGGAATTTGGTGGGATAAGTAGGATTTATGTGCAGGAAAAACATTCCTCTGCTACCAGCTCTACTCTACTTGCTTTTTGTTTTTGAACCATGAATCCTGATTCTTGAGCAGAAGTAAATGCAACATTGTAAGTGAGTTTGTTCGCAAGGCCCTTTTTCCCTCCCGGAGGCACGCAAGGGATTTTAGATGAGTGGGTTAGAGTTCATCTCTTTGCTTTGGTTACCGAAGCAACTCCCCCACATTTTTTTGAAGTAGTGTACGTACCCACTTCACAGGAGCATCCAATTCACTCCACCTCAGATTGACAGACAAGGAGGAGAAGGAATGACGCCGCATTAATGCATTCCTCTTATTCCATTCCAATCCAATCAAAGATTCATTGAGACAGGGAAGGAGAAGCAGAAGAAATGAAATAAATGAATTGTTCTACGGTTCCAACTTCTCACTTGTGTTGGGGACTACACCAACAAGAAACGGAACGGAATGGAATGGGATTGAAATGAAATGAAATGCTTGGTTTTTTTGCGATACAAACAATACGCCATTCAAAATTTAGTTAGGGGGATAGGGATTAGGGGGAAAACGATCTCCGCGAATTGAATCGAGATCGAGAAGGAGCGCAACCTTGAGCTGCCTAAATCATCCTCAATTCAATCCCAGCTTAGCACACTCGGCCCAGCTCTGACTCAGCCACGAAAGGAGAAAAGGAATTAGATAAGTTTAGGTGCAGATCGAATCACGACGATGATGATGATGATACGTTGATAAAAACAGCTTTAGTTTGGATTGGCTTTGGCTCACTTGCGATTTCAATCACTACCAGAAAATACTGCTCACGCTAAGGATCTCGGTGGCACAGAACTTATTACAATTTGCTCACTTCATATGTCCCGTCCTGTGTTGCGTAAAAAGAATGTGTGGTGGTGGCATCATTACCATCCCCATCATCCTCATCATCATTATCCAAGCGCCAGACGAGACAATGCTCAAGTCTGTGTTTATTTTTTTTTCGCGCGTCACTAATGAAACGAGTGAAGACTCAATTCATATTTTTTAAAAAAATTGGTTTTTCGCTGATGATGGATGTGCGTGTTCCCCCGTAAGTGACTTGCTATTGGTGTTGCGAATCTAGGGTAATGCAGTTGGTGTTCTGCAGGCGCACGTTCCTCCTCATCCTCCTGCGAAAAATAAGTACCTAGGTGAATCCATTAATTCCATGAGATTAATATAGTGGTGGGATTTTGGTGGTAAATAAAAGGAGACCAGCGCCTACAACTTCAGAGAATAATTATGATCGGATCATTAAGGGGAGTAGAGTGGCCCACCACTTTCAAAAAAATTCTGTCCCGGAATGGATTCAGGCAACGCAAAGTCTGGAGTACGGGAGTAGGGCTAACACCCCACCACAGAGGCTAGGCAGCATTGCTCAACATTTCTCATTCAGACATGCACATTCCGCTTCCACTTTTGTGGAGCAACGGTAGCGGTAGTTGACCTGATTCCCAGAAGGAGCAGGAAATAAAAATGAAAGAAAGGTTTGGGTCGGAAGAGACCCTAGGAGTAAGGAGGCGGAGGAGGAGGACTAGGGTTGCATTGCATTACTACACTTGCCTCTACTTAAAGGACGCAATTGTAATGCAATAACTCACTCACTCCGTCAATTCTTTGATCTAATGAGTGTGGCAACGGCTCATTTGTCTCTATTTCATTGAGAGTGGTTTGGCTCGCTGGTATCAAATCCTCAATCGGAGTCCTTGACTATCCACTCAGGGGTTTTTAAACGTACGGTGCGGTGCGGTACTATACGTAGCAATAAAAATTTGTTGAAGGAGGAAAGGGAAACACGGTCTGGGAAAGGAAGAAAGAGGAAGATGAATAGGAAAAAATGAGCTTATCATCATCACATCCCTTAAGTACTTGATACAAATTCACTGTTCACTCCCTTTCATATTCATCGCATCCTTTTCTTCTCGAAAGAAAAGCAAAAGCCAGAGGGAGAGAAGCGAAGGTACAGGTTTTTTTTCAGCACAACAACAACAACAAGAATAAAGTGAGTAAGTGAGTGAGTTCTTCGTGTCCCTACCTAAAAATGAATGTGGTGGTGGTATCGGTGGTGTTGTGTGGTGGGAAGAAGTCGAGCTCAGTTCCGTATTTACTCTCAGGCCGACCTTAGGCACTCACTGTATGAATGGTGTTGTTCTGTAGCCCATTGTTAAGACATCATGTAAATCACCCAATTTTTTTCCTGATCTGACTGACGACTTGGCCTGGCTTGGCATGGCTTGGCCTCAACAAAGAATTGCAGCTATTTGGGTCAATAGTCCAGAGAGTGAAAAAAATATATGTATGCGTAGACATGAGCGCACTCTCCTTGCATCGATAAAAAGGGGAACAGGAATGTGCTCGTGGAATGAATGACTTCCTCCACCACCACCACCAATTCTGTTTTTTTTCTCGGGGAAAGAGGAACAACTCAATACAGTGGTGGGACTGGCTGGATTCCATTGAATTGTGTGCTCGGCGCATTCTGGGTCCGTTGTCAAAGCGAATTTCGCTCCTTTTCCACTTTCCTCCGTTGGATTAAATAGGGAAGAAGGCAAAGCCGAATGCGATGTCGATGTTGATGCCGGTGCATTAAGTATTTATGTACATCACTTTCTTAACCCCGCTCCTCTTGAAGTGCAGCGGTGTTCTGTTCTGTTGTGTTTGGGTCCCTGGTTATGCAATCAAGCTTACAAGCCATCCACCAGTCCATTATATTTTTTCCGGTGGGGGGAGGGAATCACTTAAGCCCACTCTGGGAAAACAAAAAAAATAGTGGCCTCGACTCGACTCGGATTGCTGTGGCAGTGGCTGTGACGTAAAGAGTCCACTTGGGGAAAAAATAAGTTTACTCGCGAATGCATGACAACATTCAGCCAGCCTCGCTTTGCAAAAAAAATTAAGCAAATATTTCATGATAAGCAACTCGCTCCAAATTGTCCGCTTCCATGAGGGCATTATTGTTGTGTTGACTTGACTTGGGATGGCTTGGCTTGTATTGTGTTGGCACACACGTAACTATTTTTTATTTTATCTGGAGTGCGAATCCGCTCCCGCTGGATGAAATTCAGTTCAGCTCGATTCGATTCCACTCGACCTGATCCTCTCATTTGCACGTAGAGCTAACTGGCTCTTGGGTAAATATGAAGAGGAGCGATGCGATGCCACACAGAAAAAAGTATGCCTACCTACCTACCAATTTCCGACCTCATTAGATAGGGATATAAATAAATGGAGGAAAAAAAAAAATTAAGCAAATATTTCATGATAAGCAACTCGCTCCAAATTGTCCGCTTCCATGAGGGCATTATTATTGTGTTGACTTGACTTGACTTGGGATAGCTTGGCTTGTATTGTGTTGGCAAACACGTAACTATTTTTTATTTTATCTGGAGTGCGAATCCGCTCCCGCTGGATGAAATTCAGTTCAGCTCGATATGATTCCACTCGACCTGATCCTCTCATTTGCACGTAGAGCTAACTTGCTCTGGCTCTGGGGTAAATATGAAGAGGAGCGATGCAATCCCATACAGAAAAAAATGTATGCCTACCTACCTACCAATTTCCGACCTCATTAGATAGGGATATAAATAAATGGAGGAAGTACAAGTACACACAAGTGAAATACGTGGGAGTGAGGCATTCACTGCCGATTCATAATGCTCAAGCTCGTTTTCACTCACTCACTCACTCACTCAATCACTTTCGTTTTAAATCTTCGCGATCCGCTCGAATTTCCATTTCATTGCCATTCGATCGTCCTCCTATCCAAGCGAATTATTTATTTCCGTGACATGAATTAATTATTCCCCATTTCCCGGGAAATTTATGATTTCCGATGTAACTAATATGATTTCGCTTCTACTTTAATACCCACTCCTACCATCAATTCCCCAAATTTCCCCTCTGGAGAATGAACCGGGCCAGTAGTGTTTTCAAAATAGGGGGTTCGCAAAAAATAAAGCTTGTGAGATGATACCACCACCAGACCAGTGACCACAGTCATCAGCTCCTTATTTACTGGTTCCTCCAGTATCCATCTATGTACCAGCATAAGGATTTTTTTTCTTCCCTCTGCACGACACCAATAAAGCACTTTTCTCCTGAAAAAAGTGATGGCTTCAATATGAAACATAGTCAATTTTCTTGCTGAGGGGAACTTGGTTACTACTGGCACTGGGCTAAATGCTATGGATAAAAACGGCTTCCATCAGAAATGAGCTTGATAGATATGCTGGTTTCGGCGATGATGATGATGGTGGTGGTGGAACAGGTTGACCTACATCAGCAGCATCCCTTTCCACTCGAAATTGAGTTACGTGGAAGAGGGCATCCTCCTCCTCATCATACGCACGCATGGATTAAGCTCCGTGTTATGGCCTAGTGTTGACGATGATAGTAGTGGTGGTGGTGGTGGTGATCATGATGATGGAACACATGTACAATAATTTCACATCTCGATTAAAAAAAATACGATACGATACGAGTACGAGGAAGGAGTTATGAGATGAGTGCGTGCATCCATCCATCCACACGAGGAGTGCTTTAGATACACGGCTCATCGGGGAATCGTCCTTTTTCCCTATCTCTCTGGAAAAAAGNGAGTGAGTGAGTGGTGATCATGATGATGGAACACATGTACAATAATTTCACATCTCGATTAAAAAAAATACGATACGATACGAGTACGAGGAAGGAGTTATGAGATGAGTGCGTGCATCCATCCATCCACACGAGGAGTGCTTTAGATACACGGCTCATCGGGGAATCGTCCTTTTTCCCTATCTCTCTGGAAAAAAGGAGAATATAGGTCATGAGACTGCCCGGATCCAAAACAATTTTTTTGGTTGGTTGTCGTCCTCATATTCCTATTTCTATTTATCCTTTTTATTCCTGAGGATGGCTCACTAGCCCATTAAATACAGTTAGGAAAAGAGTGGAGCTGTGCTGAGCACAGCAACGGGCAACCTGCTCTTTTTACACAATCCTACTACTACTACTACTACTACTGATGCTGCTGGTGGTGGTGGTGGTAGCGGTGGTTTCTCCTGCTTTTTACATGGGAGATGTGGGATGATAAGTGGGCTTTCAGGAGGAACTTCTCCACGGAGTACTTCAGATATTGGATATTAGTAGGTCGCGTCCACTTATCCATTCCTGGAAAGATGGGGAAAAAATAGAGATCGGAAACGAAAAAAGTTTTATTTGAAGCACACATCGAGTTTGAAATGATGGGATCTGCCTCGAGGTCACCATATTCATGAATTGAGCAGTTCACTGAGCCGCAGTGAGGCAATCAATGGTTTCACTGCCGCTGATGAACAAAAAGCAGTTCCAAGGGCACCACTAGTGTAGTCCGCTAATTAATGCGATTTGATTGCTCATAGATGAAAATGAGATCTGGGATATATAAAGGGGCGCAACACGTTATCTGCGGAATAGGTCAGAATCATGGGATCGATGCGTACTCAAGCATCGCATCACTTCATTATTTTCTCGGATTGGCCCATATTTTCCCCGTATCATCATCAT
>JAHZNH010000718.1:0-11024 GCA_027744355.1 Tyrannoseira gladiata
ATTGTTCGTGCAACACTTATTTGCGTATTTTTTTACTTTAAAAAAAGAGTCACGCTTCTTAGATTGAGCATATTATACGTTGTGTATATTTATACGTATTGCATGATCATAAGGAAAAGATGATGGGGATGATAAATTACTGTGCAACTTTAAATTCAATATTGAATCATTCCTCATCATATTCAACGATTTTGTCTGTATGGTTTCATGAAATACGTATTCCTTGTTTGTGGAGTTTTATTCTTGTGCAAGCTGACTTTGGTGCTTATTATACTTATCTCCCCATAAAAATTTACATGAATTATGTTAGCATTCACCAAATTCGGCATATTCACACCTCACGCCAGATCCAATAATTTCCCGTCGTCTTTATTGAGTAACAAAATACAAATCATGCAACCATACAGTCAAGATCGTTGAATATGATGAGGAATGATTCAATATTGAATTTAAAGTTGCACAGTAATTTATCATCCTCATCATCTTTTCCTTATGACCATACAATAAGTATAGATATACACAACGTATAATATGCTCAATCTAAGAAGCGTGACTCTTTTTTTGAAGTAAAAAAATACGCAAATAAGTGTTGCACGAACAATTGCATAACGTAGTGTGCGGAATGGTGCAGGCTCTACCAAATTATCTCCATGTGACGCAAACATGAGTGAGTGAGTCAAGGTAACCAGTGGAATTGAAATGCTGACACAGCTCTGGGCTCATCTGTTGTTTGTCTCGTGTTATCAGATCAACAAAATGTGCAAACCATAAAAATTGCAGTGGAGATGAACAAATGTATTTCAGAGCTGACAGCCACTTCCACTCCAGCCCATACCACTGTTCCATGTCGCTCTCAGACGAGACACGACGTCCTGACATCTGGAATTTCGGATGTCAGGAAACGTGACATGGCGACACGAATTTTTGTGTAATGTCGATAGCTGATGCCTACGGCAATTTGTTTTTAATTAGAAAGAGATAGACAAGCTTGTATTTTTCAGCAGGGTCGGAAAACTCTGAAGATGCGTATGTAATACTCATTTACTTTCACTTCGTAGTAAATGTGCTCTCCTCGCTTTTGTGAAATACGCAATGTGGAATTTATTGAACTGGCGCAATATTTCCCGATACATATTTCTTTCACCCGCTTATTAAACCGGCTTTCATTTGTCCTCAAAGGTGGAAAAGTAATAATAAGCAGCCCTTGCAAATTCGCTCAGTGTTCAAGTTCGTACTTACAGGATGGAATAATATGTATTTAGGATTTGATCCGTGGATACTTAAGTAGTATGATGCTAGGCGAAACATTCTTTGTCAATAAAACCACTTAAGTAGGTTTCAGAATTGGAGTACGTACTCAGAGATCAAGTTCGCTTTCCAGCATTTGATTCCCCAACAGCTACTAATATTACTAGAATTGCGAGTGAAGCATATTTCCTACTGTATTATCATATTATGTAATTGCTTATTAAATGCGATGATCCTCTCGAAAGTGGTGTGGCACTCAAACCTGCCATGCATCAGGAGTCAAATATACTTGACAAAAGAATTCCGTTTGACGAAAAGAAAAAATTAAACGGAAGTGCAACCATAAGCATGAATAGCATGAATTTTTCCTCTGCTCTTGTATCTGGGGAATGACGCTAAATGCAATATCTTTCACTCTCCTTCATTTATTTTCAGAGCTGCACAATTTTACTTTTTAAAAATTCTAGTCCTGGCCCATTCAATACGAAAATTTCATGGAAGAAGGGGAGCAGCGTGACGCGCGTGAAAATTTTGGAAGAGGATCACCCCTTGAGTCCATTAAATTTATCGGCAGTGTCGACTTGCAAATTTTAAAGAGGTCGAGAGGGGGATCCATGCAAGCATAAGCTATCACTTATGCGAGCTAGCTGGAAAAAAATTATGATGAATAGTTCCCAACTCTCCCGTATTTGTCATTTTCATCTCTATTGTGCTCCTGCCCGACCATACTCCAAAAGAGAGATTATACGTGACACGGCTCGAATCTCATCCTTCATGAAAAGAAGAGGATTTTTGCAAGGGTAGTCGAGATGAATTAGTTTTTCTTTTAAATCGGGATTTACTTCGCCGATGCATGTTTTTTTCTGAAGAAGCGAAGCTGGTCTGAATGCTGGAAATCATGATGATAACTGTACACCATCGCCCCCGCTTCACCCACCACTCAACTACGCCTGGAAATTCACTAGCACCCGCACTCGTTAAGTCTTTCGTCATCGTTCGTTCGTTCCCCCAAAAAAAAGTTTTTCTTTTTCACTACGCCACTATCTATGGAAGTCAAGTACGCACAGGGAACAATACGCTTTGGCTAAAAAGGTTACTCCAGTGGATGGGAATAACGTTACGTTACATCATCATATAATTCCAACGCTCGAGAGAGAAAGAGTGTAACGTGCGAGCCACACGGCTGTCCTGCGAGATATGTAGTAGAAGTGGCACTACACTGGTAGTTTTTTGAGTGCCTCCACTTCGTAAAAAAGGAAGTCATGTAGTTTGGAAGTAGTCGCTTCAAGTTACTTTCAGGATCTCTCAGCCCACTGCATAAAACGGCAGTTGTAGAGCCATAGAAAAAAAAGGGAATAGCTTTTGCAGAGAAAAAAAGAAGGAAGAATTAGTACAACGATCGTGACAAAAAGGAGCGAACGACTTGCGAATAGAGCATCTTCTTCCCCAATGCTTTCGTGAAGCCCCGGACATTTCCCACGTACTTCATCTCTCTACAATGCAATATTATTCTCCCTACTAAAACACAGCCTGAACAAATGAGGGCATTCATTGTTCCTTTGTATGTACATAGTTTTTTTTAAATCTCGAAATGCTGCTTCATGATGATATGCCCATGAGCCGTTGTAGCTGTAGCGTTCACTTCATGGGGCTCCACTCCACTCCACCACCAACACCGCCACCGCCACTACTACTACTGATGTATCTTTGCTCGCAAAAATGAATCTTGGAAATAAAAAAAAACTTTTTTGTAGCGAAAGTCTGCGAGACACGCTGTCGTTCGTTACTGGCTTTTACTATAATTATATGATATGATATGCATTCAGCGCAAAAAAAGCGATTTATGCTCGTACTCCTGTAAAGGTTGAAGGTAAAGCTGGGAAAACGCTAGAGGAAGGAAAGGAAGACTTAGAAGAGGTGACATGCAAACATGCATACGGGACTGCGGGAGAGAGCCAAAGGCAAATGGCACGACGATACGAGTGGAAAAAACGAAAATATTCTGCGAGCGAGCCATACGCGGAGGAAACAAACTACTACATACAAACACGGCGATCTCGTTATTTTTTTTGCACATACATTCAGCAGCTTGCTGGGTGTACAACTGACTCGCTTTTTCCTCTCTCACTCTCTCGCTCACTCAGCTTTTCTCTGGTGGAATGGTGATGAGTGAGGACGATTCTTTCTTTTTACGTTAATTTTGTTATGTCTTGGGAAATCGGAGGGAGAGATTGACCGACAGGAAGAAAGTCATTTCCTCGTTTTGAATATTATTATCATTACTAGTGAGGAAGACCATAAACTGACTTTAGGTGGCTTCCACGAACTGCTAGAGGAGGGAATACCAAGTGAAGTGATAGAGTGCGTGTGAAGTGCTTTTCGCGAATCTGAATTTACTTGTTAGAGTAGAGCATCTCAAGTGCGAACGTGGAAGGGTTTTTCGAGGGAATTATTATTATTCCGTTAGACTATTTATTCATCGTACACTGCTGAAGGAAGAAATTGAATAAAAATGTGAAAAGTGATAGCATCGCAGCTTCGCACTGGAACATTCCGTAATTAGATTCTCTTTCCCCTCTTCTCCATCAAAAGTAGCTCTTTTAATCTTTGCATATTGTGTTCGAATAAGTAAGTATTTTGCACAAGTCTGTATGCCTTTGTGTGTGTGTATGTTTATTAGCTGGCATGGTGAGTTACCTACTTATGCGAAGCCAAAATACGGAAAGTTTGCCTCTCGCATGACCCACAAGTAGCAGCGATGGCATGCCCAGAGAGGTTTTAATTTCATGAGGGAACAAAGTGCTGGTAATTCACGTAAGCGCAAAATCAATTCGCTTCTTCTTATTATTATTGCTAATAGATTACGTTCTAGATAGTCTCCCTAAGCATCCGTAAGCCTNATTCGCTTCTTCTTATTATTATTGCTAATAGATTACGTTCTAGATAGTCTCCCTAAGCATCCGTAAGCCTTCCATTATTATTATCTTTATGTACTTGAAGAGTATGATATTTCACAGATTCCTCATCGTCGTCATCATCATCATCATTATCACCACCATCATCTCAGGGAAAAGCGGGTGGTCTGTTAAAGGGCGTGCATTTATATCTTTGTTGCTCGATGGGAAAAGGAAGATGTCAACTTCTTGATGACGTCCGTTCATGCTTCAACATCAACTCTTTATTTTACATGACGTGACAAGGGAAAAGGACAAATCGAATTAAATCCGAGGAAATCTAAGTAGTAAGTGACTGCTTTCCTTTTCAAAAGAAGAAAGGACTCACAGCATTCTCGTATTCCAATTCCAATTTTCAAGCATACGCAGGAGATTCTTAAGTAGACAAATCTCAGTCATGCAAGTCACTCACAATAGCACGAAGGACATTCGGTTTGAATAGGATTGTGTTTTCAATGAGGGAAAGAGGGGGAAAAAGAGATGGGAGGAAAGGAGGAATCACGGTTTAGGCTGGTAAATAGGTATGGGGAGGTGAATTATTATCTTCCCCTCTCCCTGGCTTAGAAAATGATGCAGTAGCAGTAGTGGAAGTAAGTACATAAGCAAGCATATAAGTAAAGTAAGTAAGCAGTAGGTCACATCATTCTATCAGATCAGTGAGCGAACGAACGGCGGACAAAATAATGTCGTTGTTCTGAGTCGTTTTTTCCCAATGCCCATCTAAGCCATTCCCTGATTGCAGACTCCGATCACATTACGCCGTACTCATCTTCCTTATCACGTAATTATTAATTTGCACTCTCGGGAAATTACTTAGGAGGAACATTTCCAAGAAGTTCAATCTGAAAACGAGCTAGCTCACACCTTGCCACCTTCGAGTGCCACGTGAGTACCACTACAGCAAGTACGTGCTGGATGAAACGGAAATAATCAGCCTAAAATCCCATCGTAAATAAGCACCACTCACTTCATGGACTACTACTACTGCTACTAATAAAAGTAAGGAAGTCTCTTTTATTTGCCAACTTTTCCAATTTCCATGCATGTTGCAATGTAAGTAAGCTAAGTTATTGGTTGCATAAATTTTCTTGAAAGAGCCAAACTCCTAGTGAGTTACTGGGTTAGTCGTTCAGTCATAAAAAGATATATATATTTACTTGGTTGGAGGAGACCAAATTATATTTGCCGAACTGGTTCTGGTCTCGGTCTGAGATTCATGGAAGATCGATAGGAAAAGCATCAATTATGAAGTATGTTGCCGGAGACTATTGACTATTTCATCAGCACGTCTGGTTCATGAAGATAGGCAGAAGCAGAGGACGACGACTGAATGAATGAATGAATGAGTGAGTGAGTCCATGCAAGATTGAGTACTTCATTTCGCAAGAAGGCGAGAGAACATCAGTATTAAATTTGTGGGGTGAGTGCCGATTGCGGCAGGAAATAGGAAGAACATAAATTTTTGACTAGGGGATTGATTAGAGAGGCCTGCAGCCATCCATGCCGAGCTGTGATGCATCATCACCGTGGATACCTATAGTCCTAGATAATTCCTCCATATTCAATTCCATTCCCATTGTATGAAAGCACAAAAGGCGAGAGAGATAACAAACGAGCGAGCAGCATCTGTACGAGGCGAGAAGGATTATGGTGAACACTACTACTACTACTACCAGCACCATGAGCAAATAAAATGTCATAAGCTACGCGAGCAAGCAAGAGCAATCAGGCAAATGGTGAAAAAAAAACTGGAAGAATGTTGTTAATATCTGAATTATTTATGACATTATTGTCATCATGCCAAATTAACTACCTCTTTGCGCCGTGCTCTCTACCCCAGAGTGGTGAGAAGAATGATGATGACGATGGTGATGGCGATGGTCGAAATTTGCAGTCATAAAGGACGCTGCTGTCGAAGTCTTTGGGAAAAAAAGGGGATTACATATTATGATGATCATGATCATCACCATCACCATCATCATGATCACGGTGCTCCACTGCTGTGCGACTGGAGGGCAAAAAAATTACTACGATCGAGTGAGTGAGTACTTCTCCTTGGATGATGTGATTAATAACGAATGTCTCATGTCATCCTGTATAAAAAGTCGCAGATACGAGTCAGGAGGAGCCATTGATTTATTCTGAAGACAATAAGACGAGTTGCTCTGCGCTGCACGTAAACCATCACATTTGACTCAAGTGTCAGGGCGGAATGGCAGGATTCCCTTATTTTTATTCTCTGACTTGATTCTCATGCAAATTAAATTCTGAAGTAAGGATCATAAATTAAGCCGCTATTCTCCATTCTTCTCTTATCCAGTCAGTCAGTCTCAGGTGGGATGAGACGCAATAAAGAAGAGGAGAATGTGCATTGAAGGTAGTAAAAAAAGAAGAACTCATAAACCGGAGAGGAACTTGGATAACCCCATTTATTATTGAGTTGCTTGCACAACTTACACATTCCATAATTCTCCGTGATCATTGCCTATAGCGGTGTTCATGAAATTCCAAGCGAGTTCGACGCAGATACTAGATAGATGATCATGATCATGGTCTCTGCCCATAGCCGAAGGTTTCAGAAGTTGTGCTAGTGCTGCTTCGTTGGGCTGATGATGATGATGATGTTGGCTATGGAACGCTGCGCTCACCACCAACCAACCAACAAACTCAACCTTTCGAGATTTCATGAAGTCATTTTCTTGTGACGTATTTCAGAGGAAACTTCGTATTTATTGCGTCATTACATTAGAAGGCAAAGCCAGGCCAGGCCAAGCCGAAAGCCAGCTCTTTTTTTTTACTCTCCAGTCTCCAGTTACACCAGCCCTTCCTCCAGCTTCAAGTCTTTTTCTCGTCTTGCGCTTCCACTCCAAGTCCACATCATCTCTATATGCTTCCAACTATCCAATCCAACTCCAACTTTTCCCTACAACTTGCGTCTATCGTGTCTAGTCTAGTCTAGTCTCTCGCTCTAAATATTCATGAACGATAAAAGTAAAAACTGCAACCACGTCCTTTATAGCCCCTATCCAGAGCCAAACCAACTACATATTTAGACTCCACTATCATTACTCCTGCTACACCCTGGTACGCTTATGCCCCAGCGAAGTAAATTTGAGCACTATACGTAGCGTGATCATGATCATCATCAAATATGTAATTGTGTTTTTTTTTGTTGGAAAACGGAGAAAAGCGGAGATGCAGTTAACGGGCTGCAAAAAACATTATTGTTGTTTTTTCCTTCTCTCTCTCGCTCCATGAGCAAAAATAAATAACAGCGGACAACGAGCACGAAACACACTGCATCTATCTAACTATCTACATCTAACGAAATTGCACTCGCTTCTTTTCCTATTCTTTTAATTTTATTACATGGCCTTCCCAGCTCCTGGATAAATGTACTCACTTAGCTCCACACTCATTTTACTGCTTTGCTCCCCTGAAATTAATGCGATGTACCTGTAAGGCTTCCGATCGTAGTAATGAGTTGGGAACGAGTCTGTCTGCTTATTAGCTATTGCGAAGTTTAGATGAAAGCAATAACTCAAGTATAATACGAACGGCACTTTCAGGTAATCGCAGTAATGATGCCGAGGTAGGAAAAGTGCTCTCTGTAGAAAATTGCAATTTTGCGAAAAATCTGCTTCATGGGGCGAAATGAGGAAGACTCACTCAGGCTCAGCTCGCTCGTTCGCTCGCTAACATTATTATCCTCTAGCTTGCCCGAGTATTCGCTCATCAAAGAGTACTATCATTGAATAGATCATGGAATCATGGCCATGTCATGATATGATGATGATGATCTTTTCCTACATTTTTTTAAAATGGAAATCTCTGCAATAATGGAAATACCAAGTCCAGCCGAGTCATTCCAGCGAAGCGAGCTAAACAAGCTTAGAAGAAGAAGAATGGGAGACTCCTTCATGGAGAAGTAAAAAGGAGGAGTAGTCTCTCCTAAGCTGGATTTTTTGGATTCACTCTGGACTAGGCCTAGTTACTGGAGAGTCCTACTTTAGAGAGCACCTTTCTTTTTTTTACTATTACTATTACAACAATTTTCCTTCTTGTTTTGCCACATTCCTCGAGAGAAGTAAGTAAGTATGTAAGTACTTTAATACTATGTATTTTTGCTATTTGCATTTTCATAGTTCTCGGCTCCGCTCATGACATGCCATCGCATCGCATCATCATGATATATGCGATGTGATGTGATGTGATGGTGCATGCATGCACGCCTCAGTAGCTCTTCAGATCGATGAAAAACTGGCAATCCATAGCCCAAAAGCAGTCAGTCGAATCATAATAGTAGGGAGAAACGAACGAACGAACGGTGTGTGTGTTGCTTTCAGCTCGCCGTCTTTTTTCCATCAAAACACATGGTTCTATTTTTGTTGATGTTTTCCTCCTCAAATCGAACCCAGGTGCCGTGCGTTAGTGGTGGTGCATTGCTTGTTTCGTCTTCATGCGTTACGTTACATTCATTCTCCTTCCTTTTGGGAAAAATCAGTCGTCAGTCGGTCAGTTGAGCTGCTGATCTGAGTGAGCCGAGTTCGCAATGAATGGGAACTTCTCATGATCATGAAGAAAAAGAGGGGAGATTGATTATTAGAGGCCTTAACGCTTGCAAATAAAAGCTATAACGTGTTCGCTCATTATGATAGTGTTAGAATATTACTGCTGCCTTTTCCCAGAGGTTTTAAGTTTATTGCGGATAGGAAGGTTTTGAAACGCCGCTGTTGCGTTGAGACGGACGCAGGAAATAATAGCAATAGCAATAAAGATTCGCACATATCATGAATGAGTCCTATTATTTCGATCACCACAAGTGTTTCTCCATAATAAGTTCAACACTTTTCTCTGTTCAACGATTGCTGCCTTGGAAGAAAAAATAATAACGAGGACGACGACGCTGGTGGTAGTGGTTATGTTAAGTTATTGCTCCGCGTGATATGACGCTGGTCGTCATTAAGTCAAATTGTTATGGGTGTTTGTTGGGAAACCTCGTAGAAAATGATTGTTCCCCATTTCATGTGTATTGTTCCCTGAGAAGAGATGCTTTTCGAGAGTTAGACAATGCCGCTGGAGCTAGTTGGAGGAAGTTGGATAGAGTGTGATTGGATGGTCTCGTGGTTAGGTTTTGGCTAATTTTTTTTAATGCTGATGCTGGAATAGTGAAATAGGAGATGATGATGGTGGTGGTGGTGTAGGTGGAAAAAAAAAAGTTTAGCGTCATCGTTTCTACTCCACTGTCAGTCAGTCGGTCAGCCTCTGAGTCTTGTCCGTTGCGGTGATAGACTCAGCATCATCATCGAAGTAGTGATTTCATTTACTGGGTTTAGTGGTTCGTGTTCACAGTTCCGGTTTTGGTTGGCTATTTTCTTGGGTAATAATAAATATAAATGAACCTAGTTTTGCTTGCAGTCATATGCAGTTTAGCTAGAGTTCGAATGAATGTTATCGTTACTAGAGATTTGGAATTCGATTTGTTCTAGATGAGCTTTCTTTTCTCTCTGTATTGTGTAGCTTCTAAAGTGGAACGGATGTCTCCAGGGTCTCAACATAAACGACAAGATGCTTATCAAGGAATATCGTATACCACTTCCTCTCACTGTAGAGGAGTACAGGATTGCTCAGTTGTATATGATTGCGGTAAGTGCCATGAGAATGTTTTATTTTTGAAAGATTCTGAGATTTTGTGTTGTTTAGCGTGTGCCTAACAAAAGGACTGTATGTTTGTGGGAGTGTAGAAGAAGAGTAGGGAGGAAACGAAAGGTGCCGGGAGCGGTGTCGAGATAATTATTAAGTAGGGAAGCGACATCAGATATTATATTTATGAAATGCAGTATAAGTCGTAAAAAATAGTATTGCATGTGTGTTTATGGTGTAGTTAGAGCTAAACATGTCCTCCTTTTCTAGATGTCATCGACGTCGTTAAGGATCAGCTCCATGGTGCGGATTACGTGAGAGAGGAAGATCCCCGGGTTTATGTTTCTCAGAAGACTAGCCGAGGGCCATTAAATGAAGACTGGGTGGAGGAATACTGGAACGAGTGCAAGGTGGGTAAAAGCTTCAACACGACAAAAAAAAACGAGATAATAATTGATGAAAAATATAGATGGTTGTTGTATGGTGGTTGAATGTTGCAAGCAAGCAACATGTTCGTGACTAAATACAGAATTTTATTATTTCTAATGGACGCAGAACCAACCCATGCCAACTCCTAATGGAAAAGCTATCATGTGTGCTTATAAACTGTGTCGTGTGGAGTTCCATTACTGGGGAATGCAGAGTAAAATAGAGAAATTCATCCATGACGTGGGTAAGTGCCTATTTTGATTAAGTTCCATCTTGAGAGTAATATGGGTAAAGGATGTCATTGTGCGAGTGAAGATAAGATAAATGTTTGGGACACGAAAAGTTCTTTAGGTTTTGGGAATCCTTCATTCTGTTCATGTCTTGTGACGCATAAGCAAGTACGCCTCGGTTTTAGTCTAAAAATGACATGGGAATGATATTTTTCATATTTTTAGCACTGAGGAAAACTATGCTACGCGCGCATCGGCAAGCATGGGCTTGGCAAGATGAGTGGTATGGCTTGACCATGGCTGATATCCGAGAGATTGAAAGACAAACTGCAGAAGCTTTGAAGAAGAAAATGGCCGCTAGTGAGGATACAGATGGTGAAAATGACGATGAAAAGGAAGAGGAAACTGGTTATGCTCGCCAGACTTCAACGACGTCTTCAACAGTTGGGGATATGCAACCTCCTGCTTTGAGTCCTTCTGCTAGTGCAAGTAGTTTGGCGATTGCTGCTGCGCAACAGCG
>JAHZNH010000719.1:0-11400 GCA_027744355.1 Tyrannoseira gladiata
CATTTTTTTTCCGTGGAGTGAGTGAAGGAAGGAGAGGAGTGGACTGGAGGAAGGAGGTGTGCATATTTAAAAAGTGAGCAGGATAAAAAATGTTTGTTGAGTAAGTACCTAATATGTACTTCAGCGATTCACTCTCATGCATTATATTCCATCGTCCTGCTTAGATATTAGAATATGTACTTCCTAAGTTTTTTTTTGCAGTCTGTGGAAATGACACAAGTGGAAACAAGTGATGATGAAGTATTGGAAACGGAAATGATCGTGATTATGAAGCGGTTTCTTTTCACGTTCACCTCGGAGGGAGGTGAGAAAGTAAAGAAGAGTCGATGATGAGAGATTAATTTGTTTTGTTGGAGGAAATGAAAGATGATACTGATGCATCTAAAGCGTCCTCGTAAGATTTTTCTGATTCTCTTAGAAAATAAAAAAAAATATTCTGTAGTTTCCTGTCTACTCGAGTGAGCATGACCTTGCTTGGCTTTTTCTTACTTGGTAGCTTGAGAGTGTCCAGCTCGGTGGTGGGGATGGGGATGGGCACCTCGTTCCGACAAGTGATGGAGTTCATGGAGACGACGACGGGGAGCTTCTCCAAGTCGAAGTCGCTCTGACTGAGTCTTTCCAGCGCCCTGTACGCGACCAGCAGCCTTTTCCTGATGTAGAGTTGTCTGATCTTCTTGTTCACCGAGCGGACGAGATCGGCAGGAGTGAAGGAGCCACCGTTCGGCGCCAGATGGGAGCGAACCTTGGGGAGAGGGGAGTTGCGAGGTGGAGGACACGTCACCCACTGCCACCCACGTGGAACAACTGCGAGACGTTGGACCGAAGTGGGTGCGGAAGATGACGTCGCTGCAGCGAACCTGCGACAAATCCATCTCTGAATTCGATCTCCTCAGAGGAGGCTTCCCATTGTCGGGGTGGAGGAGGGACGAGTTGATATCCGACGTGGAGAAGGATTTCGGCAGTCCTAAGAACTTGAACAATGCTCCAAAGTTTTTTATGAGATCGTTCTCCTCCTCGGCCCATAAATCTGTGCACTTCGCCCCGCCCTCGCTGGACCCCGGGCCTGGGACGGTGAGTCTGTGCCGGGAGTCCGGAATCGGAGAGGGGATTCGGACGAGAGGACCCAGGCTTGAGAGTGACAGGAGGGATATTTCCGTGGAAATTGATTCATGACTCGGAGATCGCAACATGCGATTAGAAGCATTCTGCAAGAAGAGAGAACAAAATAGGAATATATGAGAATAATACACACACTGGAAGGGCCGCTCCTCTCCATGAATCCGCCACAAAGGGAATGTCACCACTACAAGGGCGAAAGTAAATAATTTATCGACAACACACAAAACTCGTGATGATTCCCTCCAAAAAATATTGATGATGGTGTGTATGTGTTTATGTGCTCATACTATGTATTCTCCTCGGAAGAGGAGTTTCACCATTTGTCAATTGTAACGTTCATCGGTTACGCTCTCTCTGGAGCGGACAAGACCCGAGATAAGTAAGTAAGTACATATATTTATCAACTGCCAGCATTTTTTCCCCGTTCCCCAGCCCGGGAAACGGGTGAAGCAAATGAAGCGTTCAAAAGTGGATCTCGGGGAAGGAGAAAAGTTTATTGTTTGACAAACAAGTCGGAAGGGAACCTGAGGGCGGATAATTCATTTCAGGAGGGAGCAACCAAAACTATACTTATCAACCAAATCGGGCTAAGGCTTCACTACACTTAGGTAGGTGCATAAAAGTCCCCGTTGAACCCGGGAGACGGAAATATTTACTCAAGTGGGGAAGATTTGCGTACGTCATCAGACATTCTAGTGGTATAAGTCATCAATAAGTACGAATACATACGAGACCACAATTAGGGACAAGAGCACAGCCACAACCACAACACAACACTACCCGCTTCACTTTCGCGGGAGTTCACAATAGGGCACAACCTCCACCACCACATAATTAGGTACATTACATTACAACCCATTTTTTTTCTGGGGACAAGACAAGACAGGACACGACATTCATTTGTGAAGCGAAGCCACCACCACCTCCAGAAATGAATTCTACCAAAAAAAATAGCCGCAACAGAATTTTAGTTAGTGCATGCACCAACCACGATGCGAAGCCGTACGAATTACTTACTGTGAACTTCATTAGTGAATACTTTCTCCAGCATGCATTCACTACATTCCACCACCACTACCAAGCCAAGCCACAAGCAAAAAAAAATTTTTTCGCGGTTCTCACACATCCCAAACAAAAACAAGGAAGAGAAATTTGTCTCGACGAGGGTGACAGGAGCTGACAGGGGAAGCGAATAAAAGTTTGATGAAAAAGTACTCACTAGAGAATAATCTAAGTCTCACCTGAATGTGAATCATTGGCTTTTCCTGCGACATGATTGATTGATTGATTGATTCTTTTCTCTTTACGATGACGGATTCAGCAATCAGCCAATCAACAAGCAAAAACTACCACTCATTCGCTCGCAAACTAGATAGTTCTGCTTTAGTCGGCAACTCAAGTTACTCACTATAAAAAAATACATACAATAGAGATGAAATCAAATTAAGTGGACCTCAATTAAATAAAGGGAGCCTAAACTCCTTGGTCGCTCTCTTTCTATCGCTATCCAACTACTTAAATACGCTAAAAAATTTTCCCCAATGTTGCGTGCTACTCGGCCATTTTCGCACTTGCCAAAAAAACGATCCTAAGTAAGTATTTACTTATGTTTGCTCAACTTTGCACGAGGTGACTAAGTACTATTTAAAATGCACTTAACCAACCATAAAGCCCTAGTTTCCTACACGGCGATGTGTGGGAGGCGTTAATCAAAATGATTTTGCTAAATACTTAAGTATTTGCATTCCATGCATTTCATCATCATCATCATCATGATCAACACTACGACTCATTCTGTAAAACCAATCAACCAGCCAGAACCAATTCAATCCTACCTCCCGCGGTTCCCATTTTCGAAGCATGGATGAAGATGAGCCGAAAAAAATATTCAGATTGAGTGACTGAACGAATGACATATACAGAGTGGAAGTGACGCCAAAAACATCTTTTCCTTTCCCAGCCATCAATAAAAAAAATTCTCAGCCTGTCATCATATCATATCGTATCATCCTGGCCCCAACAATAATCCATCTCTTCCTTCATCCTTAGGCCTCATCCCTAAGTAAGTGCTTAAGTAGATGGAATTATGGGAGCAGCAACAGCAACAGCGAGTCAAGTCCAACTCCAACTCTCATGTTTATATTCAAAACAACAACGATAACACAAAAAAAACTTTTTTTCCCATTTGGCTTCCTGGTTGAGTCATAATCACCCAACCTCTGATTCCTCTTCTGCTCATCTCCATTCAGCCATCTGAAGTGGAGTGCTCTTCGGCCATCTAAATATCTGACTGTGTTGTGGGTCTGACTGAGTAAAGTACGAATCGGCTGCAGGCTGCATGCATGCATAATACATAATAAGTATCTAATTCTTTTTCCTTTTCCTCCCCAGAAGATAAAGATGTTGATAACCCTATTCAAATTTTATTGCCCCATTTGGACCCGAGCTGTTTAGTTGGGGATGACGATGACAAGTACGCAGCTTAGATACTCACTTCATCCGAAAGTCATGTTCATCATCCATCCTGCTCGTCTAAATCCATGGATCATGTTAATCATAAAGCTAATCATATTCCTCATGGCTCTGTCATCTTCTTGGGCTGAGCACCCACTCAACTTCCTGGCACTAACTTAAGTACTCATACTTTTAGTTAAGGCGTAAGTAGGAGCAGAAGTGAGTAAACACAGTTAGTAAATACTTAGTACGCCGCAAAAATATTATTGTCATGTTGCGTTGTTTCTCGGCAAACAACGCGCGCATCAAGGATCCAACTATTTTTAAGTACTTATGTGTCTTAGAAACTAAGCCTAAGCCGCTTCCCTTTTCTAAAGTAAGTAAGTACTTATCTACTCACCATAAATTGTTGAAGGGGGCAGATTACCACAATGAACTCGTTCAAGAAGATTCCTCCTATACCTCCTCCTCTGGATCTGGATGATGATGTAGTTGACGGTTCACAGGCACTACCACCACCGCCGCTCTTGATATTGACAATTTTGTTTACTTCTGGAGCCAGATTTCTTCTGTCTTTGGAATGCTCCACCACGACAACGAACTCACAAACATTAGCACTGTAAATGAGATCAATTTTTTTTTTGTTTTTGGTCTCTTCTCTTGAATCCGTCCCTTACTAACTTACTTTTCCAGCCTGAATCAGAACATTCCGATGAATATTGAGATGTGTGGGAAATAAGGTGAATATGAACTATTCAGGGACACTCCACTCCACTCACATCCGATATATTTTTTGGTAGGGAGTAAATAGCAAGAAAAAGTAGGAATTGAATTGGTTCGCTCCTTTGATTTGATTTATGTATATTTATACGTTCCATTATCCTATCGTACTAATGACGGCGAGGCTAGGCGGGTGAGTCGAACCGATTATCTATTATTATATATTTTTTTTCGCTCTTCTTCTCCTTCACTCTCTCTCTGTGTTATCAACTTAATCGCAGTAAAGTCCTCATGTGGTTTTAAGCTTTATGTGGTAAATATTACGTGTCTCTCAGATCCTTCCTCACTGTTTATGTGCATTTTCCCCCGTTTATTATAGTGGCCGAGTGTCATAATATCCATCCTCCGACAGTATAAGGAAGGCGCAAAAGCATAGGACTCGCTCACTCACTCACTCGATCGATATTTTTACTACGAGCACGATTTACCTCTCTCCTCTTCAGAGAAAGGGGAGAAAGGAGTAGCTGGAGCTGGAGCTGGAGCTGCTAGCTTTACTTCCAGTATACTTACTACTACTACTACTACAACTACCATCACCACCGCTTCTACTACGACGAAGACACTACTATTTACCATTCACTCACTGTGATTCCCTTATAGGAGTATAGCTCTAGTACTCCTCCTTGGTTCTAGGTCCTCACATTGTTCATTTGCCAGCATCAACAAAGTGAGTGAGTACTATCACTACAGGTGGATCATATCATATCATATCATATCCATCTAAACTATTCTTTTTCCCAAACTAAATAGAAGAAAGTTAAGTAGATTCCCAAAGTTGTAAAAAAAGGACAGCACAAGAAGAAGAAAAAGTTAATATGTTTGCACCACTATGAAAACTCGTCGACCACCTCCACAAATTTCCCCGAATGGTATGGAATGGAATTGAAGGGCCAAATAGGGTATTGTATGCATCTAAGTACATACCTAGTACGTAGATACTCACACAATTGGATTGGATTGAACTGGACTGGGTTTTCTTCCTCCAGTTGGAGAAAACCCTCCACCACTTTTACCCGACTTTCTTCAACATCCTATGACATTTGCTGTAAGCGTGTAAGTATGTATCTCCGGGACAAATCCCAATCCATAAGTATAGTGCTCACTCCTCGTGTGTGAAAACAAGGTCCGGGTCCTCCTTGCATAAGCCATATGAAAAAAAAATCCGGCTGAATAGTAATAGTCTCCCCACAGCCGATACAGTTCAGGAAAAAGCATTGGAAAAAAAATTATCCTCACCTACTGACTGAATCAAAGAATGCTCCGACTTTTTTTTCCCTCACACATTTTCCAGGGGAGCAACAAGGTACTTTTCTCTCGGATTGTGATCCCCTCACACTAGACAATGTTATGGCCGACTTATGAATGCGAGGGGATCGGATGGATGGATAGATGCCGATACAATGCAACTTCAACTGTGACTCGCTTCAAGTGAGTGAGTGAGTGAGTGAGGATTCGCCTGACTTTGAGTTAGGTCGGTGGCCGGTGGAACGAGAAGGGCTCCTTTCATCAATATGATTTAGGAATTATGAGATGAGCCGACTCAAGCAGATCAAAACAGTGATGCCAAAGATCTTAGGATCCCTAAGAGCCAGCAAATCAA
Source organism: Tyrannoseira gladiata (assembly GCA_027744355.1). Classification (NCBI taxonomy): domain Eukaryota; kingdom Metazoa; phylum Arthropoda; class Collembola; order Entomobryomorpha; family Entomobryidae; genus Tyrannoseira; species Tyrannoseira gladiata. The sequence continues at coordinate 5,954 of JAHZNH010000719.1, forward strand.
GTCGCTCTTTAGGAGAGAGACTAGGATAGACTCATTCTTTGCTTCCAGTAGATCATCCCTTTCTCCTTGGGGGACAAACCGACGATGGAAATGAAATGGATTGAGTTATTGAGTTGAATTGATTTGAAAGCGAAAGAAGGGATTGATCCCGTCCGCTGGAGACGGGAGTCGCTGGAGATTTGGGTATTATTGGGAGAAACCCACAAAAACAGTAAAGGGTGGCCTGTAAATATGTGTACCTGGCGTTTGATCATTATTCATTGCGCACAACCACCACCCCCACTGCTGTGCTGACACTGATGCCAATCAATTTTCTGCAGACTTGATAAGGGAGAAGACATTATCGTTGTTTGACTACTAATCTAAAGGGAGTTTCTCTGAGGTAGCGCTGTCAATGTAGGTATGCCAGATAATCCTTAATTGTACCTTACTTCAACCTGTTTATTTTTGTTTAAACCAAGTCTAGCCAAGAGTCTAAAAGAGAATAAACCCATGTATCGTTTTTTAGTCGTGGAGTGAGCACAAGTTATAAAGGACCGTTAGATGCTAGCCCATTGATTCCAGGCCAAAGTTCATAACTCAAAAGAGCCGAAAATTGGTACACTGATAGACTTGATCTTTGCGGAGGGATTGGTGCCAAAATTAATTAAAAATGGTATTTTTGGTTCTTTTCGGATACTTAACTTTAATTGAGGAAACATTAACGAAGGATTTTCGAAATCGTTAACACGTAAAATATTCTGGTCTGGAAAGCGATAGCTATAGCATCTATGGTGCTTTGGGAGTAGGTAAGTGAGCATGCGGTTCCCATGAAAATTGAAAATGTGGCCAAGGCGTAATTCAAGAAAAAAGGCCTTGTACCTCACAAAGTATTTAGGTCGGATATTTTCACGTTTTATTCAGCAGAATTAAACAATGTGTTTGTATTGCATCATCATTGAATTAATGAATCCAGGCATAGAGAATCGAGTTCCTATGTCGTGAAAAAGGATAATGTTCTTAGCCGGTATGACTCTTACAATTTTTACTTATTTCTTCAAAAAAATTCCCCTTAAATCCCCCCATCTTGGAGGGAAATTGGGCGGTGGCGATGAATGATGATGATGGTGAGTTCATGAGTGAGTTGAGGGGACAAGGTAAAGTGGCTCATTTATTCTTGCTCAGGGTAACCGGCAATAAAAGTGATGGGTCAATGAATTCCGCGAAATTCACAAGAGAAGAAGATCCGCCAAAAAGTATTAAAAAAATTTTCCAAGGAAACTCGTTTAATCTCCCCATAAAAAATATCGCGAAGAGTGGAGAGTAGTATTTCAACGCTTTTTAATGTATTTACTCGACCTATTTGATTTTTCGCTGATGGATTTGATGGGTTCTTGAACTTGCCTCAGTGCCTAATTCTCCCCCTTTTACTCCAATTTTAATGATTTCGTGTTTTGATGAATCGAATCTGTAGTCGAGTTGACGACTTCTTTTCCATTTTTACGACTTATTTTCTGCGAGCAGGAAACATAAACATTGTCCACTAATGAAGGAGGAATAAAAAGTGAGTGAGTGACAAGTCCTGACTAATCAAGGCAGATAAATTCGCCATAAAAGTTCGAGTTTCTGTGGAACACTGGAAATAATATCCTTGCTTGGTTCTGGTTCATTGGAGATCGGATGAGCTTCGTGATGGGAAATGAATTTTTGAACTGAATATTATTTCGCGAGGATGAATGGATTGGAATTTGGATGTGGATTGAGTAATATCTCAGTATTTAATTTTGCGCGTTCAAAATTAGGCCAGAATAGATAAGGGGCGGGTGGGTAAGTACCGGAGGTGTCATCGCCTCCTCGCTCATCATTGCGTTTCTGTCTGAGATGAAGAAAATTTTCACAAGAAATTCACCAAATCCTGCCTATGACTTTGGCTAAATATAAAATTGTAATGACTTTCCGGTGCTTTCTGCCATTCATTTCTGGAGCTGATGGCTCTTCTGAGTTCCTTCTGCTGGAGGAGGAATGTGGTTGGTTGGTTGGTGTGGTGAGCTGGCTGAATATGGATTTTCTCCATTCTGGATCGGTTATGTGGCATGGGTGCTACTTGGTTTTGGGGATGACGTAAGGTATTTTATCACCTTCAAACAAGAGACCGCGGTTGACCTCTCTCTCGAATCCACTTCTTACAACTTGTCAAAAATTGGCGAGGATGGCAGTTGGGGTTGGTGTGATGCATTATGTAAAAGCCAGACATGCAGTGAGGTCGTAGTCGTCGTCGACTGAAGAAGCAGCAACCATGTTCCCCTTCCGTTCCTCGTTCCGCCTTACATTTCTCATTCTGGGCCTGTGTGCCTGGACTTGTGCTCAGAATAATACGCTGAGGACTCAGCCGAAAAATACGCAATGGTTTGAAGGTCAGATTGACGAGTTTATCCGCAACGCCCAGGACACTGGCGAGCCCACCGATATTCAGGTTTCCACATGCAAAATTTCCAGCTCCCAATTAGTGGCGACAGCCCAGGCCACCGCGGCTCGGGTTTTGAAAGGGATTTGCAATCCGGGTAAGATCACTTTCAGCCTCCTTTTTCCCCATGAAATATTCAGGGAGTTGTTTTCCCTGTCCTTGTGTGATCCCGCAAAATGAGGGATGGCATTTTTTCGCGTGAAGGAAATACAAAGGAAGAGAAAAAAATACATGAGCAAGTTGGAAGACTGCATGGTTGCACTCTGTACAATGTAATATAAGTTTTTATTCTTTTTTCTTATTTTCCAAGCGGAGCTCGAGGATCGCTTCTCCAACCTGGAGACACAGCTTGGTGACCAGCTGAACGTGCTGAAATCCATGCTCCTCAGTCTGGAGGACAAGATTGTTGAGCTGGATCAAGAAATCAGGCAGAACCACCGGAGGACGATGAGTCTGATGGCTTCGGGGGTGCGGCGGGATGGCTCCGGCTCGGGCTCAACAGTAATCGATGACAACACCTACAGCCCGGCCTACATTCCCAGAATACCCCACCGAGCAACAGGAGGTGATCGCTGAGGATGAGGACACCCCAACCGGGTTCGCATTGAGGGGGAGGCAGAGCGACGATGATGGTGTGGGGAATGGGGCCGACATCAATTTGAAAAGCGGTCACGTGGGACCGAGGTCAAGCGAGATCGGCAAGTATAACAGCACCGTGCACATCGAGAATGGGAAGCGCGTCTTCTCCTACTACTGGATAGTGACGGGGATGCAATACAAACTGCACAACTGGAACCAGCAGCGCGTTCTCCGCTCCAACAGCTTCTACATCTACTCGCGGGGATACCGCATGTACATCAAGCTGATTCCGAAGTACTCCTCCTCCACCATGTTCCTCCACGTGGGGATCACGAAGGGCGACTACGATGCGGAGCTGGACTGGCCATTCACGCAGCGAATGCGGGTGTTCGTCCTCGACCAAAACGATGCTCCTGGGAGGGCTCAGGACCTCAAGTCCAGGATGTGGGATCCCAAGGAGCTCTGCTCCGGCTCGAATTGGGTGAAGCCCGTGGTAGGCGATAATCCCGAGTGTGTTGGCCTCGGAATCCCGCACGATGTTATTAGAACTCGTCAGTACATCTGGAATGACAGAACTATCATCAAGCTCAATGTGTACCTTGATTAGTGGCTCGGTTGATCTTTTCCCCAGAAAATCATCCGCTCTGGAATCTACTCACGTTCCCTTGCACCACCAAATACCAATACCAAATTATTTCCCCTTTACCCCTTTCTCCCATCCCGAGGGTTGGCTTGAATGAATGCTTGCACAAAAAATTCCTGGGATGATTCTGAATAGCACAAAGAGCCACTCCTGACTCCACCCTGGAATACTTAATAATAGTGTACATAATTTCCCCCAATTTCCCAGGGTAAGTCTCCCTCTCTAGTAAAACGACTCACGCTCCTCTCTCCATTTAAATTAGTCTTGGAAAGTACTAAGTAGTTAGTCAGTAAGTATGCCACTATTTCAAGGTGAGCTTTTTTATTACTTAGAATGCACTGGCTGGCACAAAGAATGATGTTACTGCTACTGCCTCTCGTTTTATATTCCAACCTTGTACTAAATGCTGTGTTAAGATTACCTTTAAATTATTTAATGAGAGATCTTTAATTGCGAGTGGTCCCCCTCCTCTCTCCGCGAATGTATGGCGGGTTGCCAGCAAATTAAACTGAACGAGTTTCTCTGAACCAATAAAACTGTTTTCGATGTAGAACCTGAGTCTCGCATTTTGATCGCATCAGCACCATCATCATCATCATCATCATCATCATCATCATCATAATCAGTGCTTCTCGATCAGCTCGCACCTAAAANTCATCATCATCAGTGCTTCTCGATCAGCTCGCACCTAAAACTCTCCCCGTCTCGATTCGATCATCATCTCTCCTGGCCTCAATATTTACGTAATCAGGGGGAAACGTGTGAGTGAGTGACGACGACATCATCATCATCATCTCCTCTCGGCTCAGAACTCCTCTCTGAAACAAGTGGGATTCTGAATGGATGCAAACTTACCTAGTTCCAATGCACCAATTTTCGAGGTTAGTGGGTGGGGGTCAAAGTTTGCAACATTTTTTCCCCTTATCGGCTCAAAACTCCTCTCTGAAACAAGTGGGATTCTGAATGGATGCAAACTTACCTAGTTCCAATGCACCAATTTTCGAGGTTAGTGGGTGGGGGTCAAAGTTTGCAACATTTTTTTTCCTTTCGCAGCACAGCAGCACTTCACAAAACCATAATTCTCGCATTCAGCATAAATACTTAATTTGATTCGTGTCGATGATGGCAATGCCTGGTTTGAACATGAACATGTAATCATCGAGCCATCTGCTAAGATTTAGGGTAGTTTTAACGCCAAACATCATTTCTCTGGACACTTTCTTGTGAATGAATCAGTGAGTTGGGTTTGGTGGCTCCTGCTCTGATTTACGGACTTCTGCTCATTCAGAGCCCACCACAAGACTCGACTCATTGATTTTATTTTTTTGTCTTATGCACTTGTCAGAAAGTGTCATCAGAGCTCCTTTACGAGTATCATGCAAGTATGATTCTTCAACAGAAATAGGCCTCGCCTACAGCACTATAATAATGCAAAAAAAATTATGCCCCTGCTGCCACTTGCCATACGATCCATATATCTCATCTCCCAAATTTTTCCCCGTTTTTCCAACGCATCAATGAATGGAGCTGAAGTAGGTCCCATGCTCTTCTCCCCTAAATACTTTGTTATGACTTATATTTTGGAGAGTGCACAAATCTCTATCATCATCATCATCAGATCCACCACCACATCAGCACATATTTCATGCGGGGATGCATCATCAATTATATCATTATTTTTTTACACTGATCCCAAACCCAACCCAAGCCAAGCCAGCCAGGGCCAGGCTCATCTCACATTTCAAAACATTTCTCGGGAAGGGAAAATCTATCGGGGGGGGG
>JAHZNH010000720.1:0-11020 GCA_027744355.1 Tyrannoseira gladiata
CTTTGGAGCATTGATGCAAATTATATTGGGATCAATTTATTGGATACGTGAGCAATGAGCTGAATGAAATTGGGATGAGATGACCAAAACGACAAAAAAAGAAACGCTCACTTTCCCTCATGTTTGTAGCAGGGGCACTATCATTTAATTTGAATATTGGAGTGGACAGGCGTGGAGGTTTTGGAAATGACTGGACATGCAAAATTCTCTACTCCTTGCGGAACCTGGACCGGATCACAGCCCAAGAGCCCAGTTCAAAAAATCTGGGGAGAAGGAGACGAGATGAGTTGCTGAAAAGTGGTGGTGGAATGGATGACATGGAATATTCCATTAAAGAAGAATGGAAGGCATTCTGTCCTTCGGAGGTTGGGATGGGACACTTCTCAAGCTCCAGAAAACTTGGCTCGGCTCGGTGGGCTCGTTGGAGCCTTCCCAATCTTTTGCTTGGGTCAACACAAAATCCTGTCCCTTTCCATTCCTTGCACATGGCTCGCAATAAAAATAGAGAGTGAGTTTCGCAAGTGGAGATACGCATGAAGAGGTTTTCTTTAAGGATGATACACATACATTCATTCCCATTCTGGTCCTGGGAGGTGGAATGGAATCAATGTGAGTTCTGTGTGCCATGTATTAGCCAGCCCGTCAGAGAATGTCTATTTCCTGTTGGGAAATAATGTAATTCTTCCCTGATGTTACTCGGGTGACTGTAGGCGGAATCTCCTTTATGGAAAGCAATCAAATAAGGACTCCGAAAAAGAATTCAATCCCGAAGTGTTATTAAAATTGTCGGTGTATTGAGCTACAGCTCCAAGTCAAGCTTTCGCAAAAGCTTTACAATTGTACTGTACTTCTGCATTTGCTGCAGAGACGACGCAAATGAGAAGATACGATGTAAGGTAATATAATGACATCTACAAAAGACAGTCATGCAGTACAAGCATATAAGTACTCCGGCGACTGGTTTGAGGAAGTCCCTTAAACTCCCGAATAAATAAGGACTCCGTATCCAGAAGTGGGATAAGTGTAGTTAAAACACGAATTCGCTATTAGCATCACTTCACACCAACACTCACGAGTGAGGAGCGAAACAAACCATGAGCAATGAAAAAAGAATCACGAGTTTTGATAGATTAGGTACGTATATTTTTTCTCTGGGAGCACGAACCAACGAAGCGGGGAACATCGCATTATGTAAAGCAGTGGGAATTTCGTTGTTGGAATTTCCCTCCGAGTGGTCCAGAGTCACGTCACGTCATGACTCATTCATTTCACTAATGCCGGATAGAAGTGACTGCGTACGGTTAGCTTCAAACCAGTACAACAAGTTTCCGTACTCCTGGAAATCCATCCATTGATAATGTAAATCAAGTTGATTGTGACTGTCTAGATTTTTTCCCTTCGTTTTTGCCTAGGGTTGTTGTTCCCAAACAAATTTCATTGCTCGTGAATTGCAATCTCATTGCGGTTGGCTGGATGGATTGAGAGGAAGGAGGAAAAAATTCGCGCAGTATTTATTTTTTTCGCTTGGCATCAACATCAACTCCCGCCAGAAAAAACCACTTTCCACGGTTGGTCCTCTGTGACACGAATCCAAATCCTGGATCTTTTCGCAATCTGAAGCAATTACTTTGAAAATGCCTGCTCATTGGCATCAACTCCCGCCAGAAAAAACCACTTTCCACGGTTGGTCCTCTGTGACACGAATCCAAATCCTGGATCTTTTCGCAATCTGAAGCAATTACTTTGAAAATGCCTGCTCCCCGTAATGCAATTACTTTCCGAAATCCTCTTTCTCTCTCTCTGGAAATCGACCACTATTTTCCAACTCCGTTTGACAAGTTGACATTGGGCCGGTGAGGGAAAAAAACCGGGGGACTAATGAAGTTTTACGCATTTGCGTTCTCCGCGATCCAAGCACAACGGGAGGAGTTCACTCTGCTAGAAGATTCGTTTTTCGGAGTGAATACAGTCTAGTCGAGTTGAGTTGAGTAGAGTACGAGTATCAAGTGATTCTTCACGGTAATTTAATAAAAGCTGAATGAAAATATAGGAAATGGGATCACACATCCAGATCGAGATCCAGCATTAGCGCATCAGAGTGTGCATGTGTGTGTAAAGTTTGTGTGAGCGAGAGTGAGCATCCAGAAAAAAAACGATTGCAAAACCCTCAAGCTGTGTGTTTCTCGCGGGGAAGAGAAAAAGTCATATTTGGTGAAGAACGCACGAGAGAAGAAAGGGGGATTACCCTGTAGAAACCCACACTCACTCATCTCCTAAGAAGGAAAAGTCCTATCCCAACATGGCATCCACGCATCTAAATCCCTCTTTTATTACCCTTCAAAAACACAGGCCGCGGGGAGATGCATACTCAGTCAGTCAGTTACTCCCATTCCATGGTAAATAATGAATACAGTGCGTGAGCACATTTATATATTTTCTGGTGGTGACAGTAAAAGAAGGAGAAATGCAATAAAAACCAGGTTGATCCAATACATGGGGAAATTTACGACGGCCCATAAATATATGCGGCTCATTGTTGAGCGTACATACATACATAGTAATAGTATGTAGTAGCATTAGCAGATAGTTCCACCACTGGAGGGAGTTTAATGCCTCGACGTGAAGGAATTTGGAAGAAGTGGAGGAGGAATAATAAATGGAAATGTAGACAAGTGTCAACGACGGTTTTTGTCATCGGGGAGCTCTCACTAGGTGAATCCCTCCAAGTACTTATGGAAGTATGTATACTTATGTATGTATGCATTCAAGAAATATGGAAACCCTATAGTCGGTGGATGGAGGAAAAGAAAGATGATTCCAAAAAAAGGGAAAGCCACTGACCCGAATAAAAAAGAAGCAAAAAACAGCGAGAGGAGTAGATCTATTTATTTCTGTTGGTGTTGCGATAATGTATGTATGCATTCCAGAAATATGGAAACCCTATAGTCGGTGGATGGAGGAAAAGAAAGATGATTCCAAAAAAAGGGAAAGCCACTGACCCGAATAAAGAAGAAGCACAAAAACAGCGAGAGGAGTAGATCCATTTATTTCTGTTGGTGTTGCGATCGGAAAGCATTTAATGAATACGGAGTGAATTAGACCTAGGTGGAAATCCGCTTTCGATGCGATTGATTGGATGAGGAGTAATGAATGTTTCGGTGGTAATGGGATGAGGATACTCTTAGGGCTTCATACTTTCATCCAGGAGTAAAAAAGATTCGAGGAATGGGGAAACTGTTAAATCACCTCAGTGTTCTTGGTACTCTGTCAATCAAAACAATATTTATGTGGATGGGTATTCAATGCAGTTCTGAAAATTCGCGAATTTCGTTTCTCCGAGTTGTTTTTGCTGCGGATGAAATGAATCCGATAGAATGCTTGACATCTAACCCATTCTGGTGAAACAATGGAGATGAAACATTTGTTGGCAAGAGGGACTCATTCTGATTTATCTATTCTACTTAGTCTGATTCTACGTGTGCTGTAATTCAGAGCAGTCAGCTTCAACTGATTGAATTTCATGCTAATGCGACCGTGAAAACTATCTATTTATATCCTTGTGTTGTTCACCGAAGCTTAATGATTCCTCCCATCGGCTGTGATATCGTATTTGAAATCATTCCAGCTCGGAGTAAACTCAATTCTTAGAATTCTATTTGAACGTACTCGTTTGATCGGTTCTAAAAATTCGTTATTGGATTTGATCAAAACAGCTCATAAGTACATACTTACTCAATGTAAGTACTCCAAGTAAATTGGCTGGCTGGCACAGCCACTCATTTCTGCCTTCATGAACTGATTCCAATCTTGATTAGATGATGTCGCATCGCTCACAAATTACCTTGAGGGGAAAATGTGATCTACAAACTGGAGAATTTGGGAAGGAGCAGAAAAATGTATCGAAGTGTTCATGAAGTGATCATTAGCCATGATTTTTTTTTGCCTTGATAAATTCTAATCAGAAATGGCACATATGTTGATAGATGCTCAGCTGCGGTTTCCCAGTCGGATTTTTCATGGTATCGGTGAGCAAAAACCAACTCATTACTGATATTTGACATGAAATTCTTCCAAATTATTTTTCCGTATGAGTTGATCACTGGGTCAAAATTAGTCAAAAACCATCCTCCTCTTATGTATAGTGAGCTTTAAACATTTTTAGAACGGGATCTAGGAACCGCCAAAGCCTGCACAAAATATAAGACCACCCGTCTTCCAGTGCTACAAACCCACGGAAATTGTCCCAGTCCAAAAGAATTCTCTCTATCTCCCACTGACATTTCGTTCCAGGTTTGACGAACCTGCAGAAAACAGGAATTCTCCGATGGAGTGAGGAGCATCACCTCCATAACATAAAACCTTATGAAAACAACGTGTCAGCAGTATTTAGCAAATGAACGGAAGCTCCAAATATATTGCGTAATACAAGAAGCGATTCTGCTAAACTACTCTTATGTATAGTGAGTCTTCCAGTGCTACAAACCCACGAAAATTGTCCCAGTCCAAAAGAGTTCTCTCTATCTCCCACTGACATTTCGTTCCAGGTTTGACGAGCCTGCAGAAAACAGGAATTCTCCGATGAAGTGAAGACCATCACCTCCATAAAATAAAATCTTATGAAAACAACGTGTCAGCAGTATTTAGCAAATGAACGGAAGCTCCAAATATATTGCGTAATACAAGAAGCGATTCTGCTAAACTGGAGTAGAATTCTCATCTCAAATTTCTCCCAGCCATGTACTTATAACAAGTCGTAAAGGTACATGAAGCGATTAAACTCGTTCTCTTCAGACCCAGGGCGGAGGAGAATTTGGGAGGCATGTTTGTGCTGCTTACTCGAGTACGAGTTTACGTCTCAAAGGAGAAATTTCGACTCTTGAAATATGATGACAATGGCGCATTCGTCTCAAATTTCCTTCAGGAGGGCCGCCCTTACTTCACTAAAACTGCATGGGAGTGAGTGAGTGAGTGGGGCTTTCTCTCTCTCCCCTTCAGATAATCTCTTCACGAATTCTGGTACAACCATAAAAAACGGACTGGGTCGGGTTGTTGCATCAAGCTCAGAACTCACTCTTTGAAGCCGAATTTCTTCTTCTATTTTCTGAGCTATTTCATATCATCAATAGTTTCTACCAGGCCCAACACATTTCACTCGTTCAGTCATTCAAGCGTTTGCAAGGATTCCGCCAAACATTTCCGTTTCAGTTTTACAATAAATATTTCTGCATGGTTCATACTGGAGCGCTCACTGTTGTCAGCAAAGTCCTCGTGCCCCGGGGCAGTTTCCCTAGTTCAAAGGAAAGTGGACAATCTTTGAATCTCGACTGGAGCATACGAATTCCATTTGATATATTTATTTCACTTCATTCCTTATTACTTATCCATTTCTTTATGTTCCCTTTGTTCAGCGGGGCAATTCAAGGAATGTCTCAAATTATTATTGTCCTCCTCTCAGCGTTTCCCTTCCACAAAGGCAACTGTATTTTTTCCCACTCCTCTCTCCCAGATTGCGATTCCCCAGAAGAAGGAGAAAAAAAATCCCTTTCATTATATATTTCCACCGAGGGGAACATTTTTCCAGACTTATTACTTCCTGCCTCAACAATCCCTGGAAAAAATATCTTCGTCGGTATCGTTTTCACTTCACAAACAATGCTTGTATTACAAATGACAAAAAAACCTAATGGTTTCGTTTGTTTCTCTCTTCTCCTCCACCTTTTGATTAACTGGAATTGTCTTTGCTCCTCACTGGTTTCGCCAACTGACTCTCTTGTCTTTCAAAGAGAGAGACAAACTCGGGCAGGAAATTGGATAACAGCTGCTGTCCTACTTTTTTCTGTTATTCCTACTCTAGGAGCAGAGATGCTGCGGAGGGAGAAGAGAGCAATTTTTTTCCCAGTGAAAGTGTCCAACTTCCAAAAGGTGTATCCAAACCAATCCAATCCAATCCTCCCGATTAATTTTCAGGTCTTCTATCTCGCCCTAATGAACTCTTTTTTCCCTTCCCGAGTGTCGTGATGAGAACAAATCATTTCCTCTTTATTCGTCCCACACTCCACAAATAAATAGCACAGCAAGAGCAACAAAAAAACTCGATCCGATCCTTTCATCTGCAGTTTTGAATGGGATGACATTCGCAACAACAACAACTCCTACTCTGAGGAATGAATGGGAGTACAACATTGTTTTCCGCGAATCTATCATTTCTCGCGAAGCCATTTGAGCGCCGAGTTAAGTTTTACTTACTCACTTACTCCATAAAGTGTTTAGTGATGGAGAAGTCCTGTGTGAAACAGAAGTCTTGTGATGCTTTCCTCCTCCTCCCCCTCCTGAAATCGTGCCATTTATATCTCTCATTTTCTTCTTGTGGGAGCATCGGGAACAATATTTTTGTTGCCTAAAGCAATTCAACAAAAGAGGGAAGAGGAGAACATAAAAACCTCACTTGGATTTTTTCCCTTTCTCGTCTTCAAAAAGCATTTTTTTCCACGAACGATTCGCATGTAGTATTCCTCCTTCCTTTGAAGAAAACAATATCGAGGGAGAAAATTGAAACCATTATTTACTAAACATTTGTGATCTTTTCTGCAGTCCGCATTGTGTTCGTGTGGGACTTCTCCTTATCGTTATCAGAATCCTGCTTGTTGGTGGAGGAGAAAGAGAGAGAGAGCGGAACAGTGCTGACGTACTATTTGTACTTTTACTTCCGCCTTTCCCGAGACGAGACTCGGTTAATGTGGGACCATCACACTCACTGTCTCCGCCGTCGAAATTCTTCACTCTGGAAGTAGACAATCACGCATTTAATGTATGTGAGTGAGTGTGTGTGTGTGTGTGCCACATACCAACGGGCAAAACTTTTATGCTTCGCTGGGAAAATTACGTTGGCTGGAAAGGAGAAAGAAAATAATAAGCCCCTAGAAACTGGTTTGGAGTGGAAAAAAATGCCTTGATTCGGAAGAAAAACTAAGGATAAATAAAAAGCAGTGGAAAACTCACATGCTTGACAAAATTTACGATTCGATTCGATTTTTTCCATTGATTTTCGGGGATTTTCTTCGAGTTTTCAACTTAACAAGTTGAAATTGCCGAGCTCCTACTTTGTAAGTATATTGCTTGGTGAAATGAGCGTTTTTCTCGTTCGAACGGAACTTTCCATTTGTTTGCGAAAAAAATTACTGGATTTGCCATAACAAGTAGCAAGTAAGTAAATAAGTACTATAGGGAATAATACATTTCCCGATAATAACTCTAGTAGGAAAGGTTTTTTAAAGGAGTTTGGAGATCTTCAGAATCTGAAGTTCAGATGGATCACGAAACTCCGGTTGATGACGAATGTTTTCCCGCGTGGGAGTATGGAATGATAGGGATATGAGTTTTAGAAACTTCCTAGGAAACTTTGGACTTCCTCATTTAGAGGTAAATGCAATTAATTGACGGATAAATAAATGGGAAGGAGAGTTGCCCCAATCCCTTCTTACTCCTTAAGTCTTGGACTGAATGATTTCTCCATATTTATTTTTCCCAACATCCTTTGGCATTTCGGACTCGGACGGAATCCGCTGAAGCAAAAGCCAAGAACAGTAGAACAGATTTTTTGGCGTGGCTGAATACGGTGCTCAGCAAACCGGAATGGGATATGGTCTGACTGACTGAGAGAAAGAAGGAAGGAATAGAAGTCTGGAAAAAAAAAGTTTTCTCCACCATCTTACTCGCCAGCATGGTTTCGGAGTCTGGAGAAGCCAAGCCCGAGTCGTTGGAATGTATAGTGAGTGGAGGAATAAGGAATCAGAAGTACGAGGAGCTTCATAGAAGCAAGCGGCTACAAAGTGGAAAGTTGGACTCGGCTTTTGAAGGAGGAATGGAAAAGTAAGTAGAAATTATGGGTAGAAATGAAAAGTTTTCTTTCCTACTTCCAGTTCCAGCATGCGCTCCCTCAGTACTTAGTTCCTACCAGAAGACAAAAATTGGTTGGGTTTGGTTTGACTCAACTTACTTTGAATTTCAAAGGGAATNTAAGTAGAAATTATGGGTAGAAATGAAAAGTTTTCTTTCCTACTTCCAGTTCCAGCATGCGCTCCCTCAGTACTTAGTTCCTACCAGAAGACAAAAATTGGTTGGGTTTGGTTTGACTCAACTTACTTTGAATTTCAAAGGGAATAGTAGGGAAAAACATGTTTTGTCCTGCGCCAACAGTTATAGCTTTATTTTTGTGGATTCAAAAAAATGGTGCATTAGCACTGGTCATAATCCACTTTCACGAGGCCAGCTCCAGCGCTCTTTAGAAAGGATGCGATATTATTGTAGCCACCACAGCTGTAACCACAGCCACGCTGCGTTCCCTTAGATTTGCGAAAAGAATTACAATCCCCATTCCCATTTTACTCATGCTCTTATTTCATATCGTCGTCATCATCATCACCATCATCATTTTCTTACGCTGCTCAAGTGTGTACCCGCCGCGCGTTCGGATTACTTAGGAGCAACTCCGTGGGAGAATGGGATGCGATGCTGAAATATTTACGAAATTACAAGAAATCCGCTCATTCTCATTTTAATTCAAGGGAAATCTTCCTTTCTTCCTAAAGTTTTCATGGTCCATTCCGAAAATTACTTCACAATACTGATGGAGATGTATAAGATGGGGAGGAGGAGGAGAACTAGTGCGAGTGCGACCACGAGGAAAAAAATCTCGTTCCTCATTTTCATCATCATTTCCAACCTGCTTCGCGGAAATTCTTCGCGCCCTTTTCCCTCCACCGCAGTGCAATTTTTTTCTTCACTTTCACTTGATATACTACTGCAAAGCTCATCTATTATTTTCAGCGTGTTACACTTTCCACACCGCCGCCGACAATGAGGATGAGCCTTTGGAAGGGTGCAAGTCAAGGGAGACGTGCGGAGAGCGGAAATAGGTCTCTCCAAAACATTTTCCCCACTCTTTACAGCAGCAGCAGCAGCATTCCTTAAATATTAGAGATCGTCATCGTCATCATACACGCTAGCGCATCTGGAAGTTCGTGATGTAATAAATAAGTAGATAAGAAGGATTCCCACCGATTCCCCCCACTCCATCCGATCTTGCTAAGAAGGCAGTAAGCATCTAAATGCAGGCAGGAAAAAAATGTCGGCCGCAAGAAGCAGGGGGAAAACAGACATTCTCTTGATCCTCCAAATGGGCAGACATAACACCCATTTTCTTTCGCATACTTTTTACGTATGCGTTCTTCAGAGCGAGGAATGATGACGATGATGATGATGATGACGACTACGACGACGACGTTGCTAAACTGTAATTGCGATGGGAATGGAGCCTAGGGGAAAAGAGAGGGAAAAGTTTGCTTAGGTCATAAAATATAAACGATTTATTTGCCCTGCCTTGTCAAACCTCGTTACTGTTTGATGTACGACACTAATTCACTAAAGTGTATTCTCATCTCAATCCTCGCCGCCCGAGAAGAAGAGGAGAAAAAAAAGCGGCAGCCACGCAAAAAAAAGACGGGAGCGGTGTAAGATTTAGGGCTTATTTAAGTATGACGTCATCCCCTTCTAAATGAATTACGCGTTCCCTCTTTTTGGAATTCAGACGGGAAAATGCCACTTAGATACTCGTTGTGGATGACACACTCACTCGCACGCCTGGAAATGTCGCAATGGTTTGGTGGGGTTTGTGAACTCATGTCAACATTCATCGTTCACGATTATTTCATTCGGGTAATTTCCCACTTTTAATAGATTTCAATCCTTCACTCGGACAAAAAGAGTGTGTACAAATTGTTGAACATCTAAAAAAATATGCTACGTTGATGTCATTGAGTTCTCCTGAAGTGCTGGAGTTTACCAACTGAGGGGTGAGGCGATGTTAGGGTTTTTCTCCAAGAACGAAAGAAAGTACTCAGTCAGCAGAGGAGAATTTTCACTGTGCCATAGAATAGCTGCAACCTTCCCGACTGCTTCCTTGTCCTCATCTCAACCTTATTAATGTGCTCAAACTGATCGTGAGCCTTAGTAGATCGGGAGCAAAATTCTCCGCTCTTCGCAGGATGAATGAATGGATCCACTGAATCGTGGAGAAGGGGCGAAGAGGACGACTTTCCATGGTGTTATGATGATGACGATGGTGATCATGAAAGCACATCCTTTTTTTGTGGGAGCTCTTGCTGCTTCAGAGGCGAGACTCGCATTTTGGGGGAGAGCACAAAAAAATAACTTTGCATTTTCTGGCTTGTAATATCCATCACGTTTATGATTATCTATGCATTATCCAGTCAAGCATTTTGCTTGAGATCATGAAGAATGCGTTGTTTGCATTTTCTCCGGGTCGGTCGCGTGATCCTTAGAATAGAATGCGGAGAGTCAGTCAGTCCAGCCAGGCCCGAAACAACCCTACGCTCTGTGCTCTGATGTAATGTAATGTGATGTGATGGCATTTCTCTCCAGAAAAAAGGCGCAGGGGTATCGGTGATAAAAATGAGCTATGTAAATTGGGAGTGCAGTTGGGTCGTTGAGGAGGGATCCCCAGGGGAGAGGAAAAATGCTCCCACAAAAAAATTGTAATGTCTGTCTCTGTCTACTTGGAGGCTAGTGAAAATGCTTAATTATATGCTCCCAAACGAAATCTTCAGAGAGCTTCACATATCCCCCCTTTATAAATATATGTAGATGTCGTCCTGCTTTGAATTGTAAAACTTGCTGGGGAAAGGGAGGAAGCAATTGAATGGGAGAGCGTGCTTTCCCCTACGAAATGGGAGATCTGAGGAAACCGCCACATAATAGGGAGTAGAATCCATGCATAAAACAACAACTGACTGAGTGAGTGAGTGAGCGAAATGAAAATGTAAGGGCGAAACTTCCCGAAAAGAGTAGCGCAAATTTTTACTGCTCCCTCAAACCGTTTAAGTAAGTTCGAAGCCCATCTCGAGAGTGGGAATTTAAATGAGGTTATTGTTTGTAGTCGCATGCTTATTCCGCGCGATTCCTTCTTTGTATCTTAATTTCCCCCGCATTGTTGCCAGAATTC